>ML413869.1:0-164898 GCA_005239525.1 Nicotiana knightiana
GGGGGGGGGGGTAGTACAGGATCATGAGAATGGTAACAGTAAAGATATACAACAACAACATACTTTTGCACGAATAGAAATATTAAAACGTAGCAAAACAAGTGCACGACATCACCCTTCGTCCTTTTGCTCTCATCCTCGCCATAATAAATGACATAAATGATGATAATGAATATGAAATGGCACGGCATCACCCTTTGTGCTTTACACTCTTCCTCACATGATAATGATAATGAGTATGAAATGGCACGGCATCATCCTTCGTGCTTTACACTCTTCCTCACATGATAACGATAATGAATATGAAATGGCACGACATCACCCTTTGTGCTTTACACTCTTCCTCACATGATGATGATAATGAGTATGAAATGGCACGATGTCACCCTTCATGCTTTACACTCTTTCTCACATGATAATGATAATGAATATGGAATGTCACGGCATCACCCTTCGTTGTTTACACTCGTTCTTACACGATAATGATAATGAATATGAAATGACACGACATCACTCTTCGTGCTTTACACTCTTCGTCACATGAAGATGTTAATGAATATGAAATGGCACGGCGTCACCCTTCATGCTTTACACTCTTCCTCACATGATAATGATAATTAATATGGAATGTCACGGCATCACACTTCGTGCTTTACACTCTTCCTCACATGACAATGATAATGAATATGAAATGGCACGGCATTACCCTTAGTTCTTTACACTCTTCCTCACTTGATGATATGAAATGGACCGACATCACCCTTCGTGCTTTACATTCATCCTCACCCAAACAACAAAAACAATAACAACATAAGGAATATATAGTCTAAGCTTGAATAATACGAGTAAAGAATACAACGATCATAAGAATAAGACTCACTCGCATGTTAGGACTCGACAACAATGCCTAGGTACTCGTCGCCTCACCTATACGTTGTACTCAGCAATCAACAAATAACAAATAGGTAACAATACCTAATTCTTCAAGCCAAGGTTAGACATAACACTTACCTCGATCCGCATGCCACTCACTGCTCAAGTACCACTTTTCCTCTAGAACTCACCTCCAACCCACTCGTATCTAGTCATAATTATCTTAATACCATCAATTATCGCTAAAGATATCAATTTCAATACAAAATTATATAAATCCCGAATTTTCTCTCAAAAAGTCAAAAATCGACCCCGGGCCCGCTCGGTCGAAACTCGATGTTCAGACCAAAATACCTTTATCCATTCACCCCCGAGCCCGTATATGTAATTAGTTCGGGAATGTGACCCCAAATCGAGGTCTAAATTCCCAAATATACAAAATCCTCAATTCTCCTAAAATACCTAATTTCTACCCTTAAAGAACAAGATTTAAGACTAAAAATCTAATGGGTGTCGATGGAAATTGGAGGAAATGACTTTAAGAACGCAATCCTATGATTTGGTGTTGAATTAAGTTCAAAAATCACCCAAGTCTGAGTTCTAGTGAAGAAGATGTGAAATTTTGAACAACTCCCGCCTTTGAAGTCTGTTTTAAAACACTGGACATGTCTTCATCATGTTCGCGGAAGACCTGTCGCGATCGCAATGCATAGCGGCCTAAGGTCTTCACGTTCGCGAGTATATCTACATGTTCGTGTATGGAAGCTCCCCTCTAGCCTTCGCGTTTGCGAAGCAATGGACATGTTCGTGTAGAAGAGCATGACCCCTCCCCGAGGTCCCATATGCTTCGCGTTCGCGATAGACAGGTCGCGTTCGTGAAGGGTAGCACCCCCATTGCTCCGTGTTCGCAACCTAGTCTACGCGTTCGCGTAGAGAAAAACCATACTTTCCCAAATCACGAAGCACAAAATACATGCGCACCAGAAATAGCTGAAACACCAGAAATTCTAAGCCCGAAACATCCCGTAGCCTATCTAAAACTCACCCGAGAACTCGGGTCTCCAAACCAAACATGCACATAAGTATAAAACATCATACCGACTCGCTCGTGTAATCGAATCTCCAAAATAACACCTAAAACTACGGATTTAGCACCAAAATCAATGATATTCTCAAGAACACCTTAAAATTACTATTTTCTCAACCGAAGATCCGAATCATGTCGAATCAGTTACGTTTCTTACCAAATTTCACAGGCAAGGTTTAAATATCATAACAGACCTATACAGGCTCCGCAACCAAAATACAGAACCGATACCAACAACAAGATTAAACGCCAAGCAAGTTCTTTGAAATCATTAATTTCCTGTAATTCAATTTTAGTCAAAAATTTATTTCTCGATCTAGGGACCTCGGAATTCGATTTCGTGCATATGCCCAGATCTCATATTCTAGGGACTTACAGGGACCGTCGAAATACGGATCAGGATCCGTTTACTAAAAACGTTGACCGAAGTTAACTAAAATCATTTTTTTAACTGTCACAAATTTTGATTTCTTCAATTTCCCACATAAAGGATTCCCGGAATTACGCCCGGACTGTGCACGTAAATCAAGGTGGGTAAAAATAAGATTTTTAGGGCTAACGAGCGTAGAATATAGCCTAAAATACAAGATGAACCATTGAGTCATCACAACCTGTTATTCCAATCCTAACAATTGGTAGCAAATCCAGTGATTCAACGAAGTTTGAGACTGGTTCAAGGTGTTCAAATCAAGTTATAACCAATTTGTGGGTAAAAGAACATTCTTATCCAAATGAAAGAAAGAAGAAAAAGTCAAAGTACTAAATGTTCCGACATGTTATAAATATATAATATTTTATGGATGTTCATAAGCTTCATGAAGAAGGTTATCCATATGGGACTCAGCCGTAAATATGTTTATCTATTTGATACTCTATTGAAAATAAGCTTCTTCAAGAAGCTTATCATTTCGGTATTCCGTTATGGATAAATATTACCCCCGATAGAAGATTATCTATATCTGGTGTAGTAGCAGCTTACAAGCAGCTTAAACATCAGCTTGCAGTAGCAACTTATAAGTAGCTTACATAGCAGCTTGAAGTAGTAGCTTACACAGCAGCTTGCAGTAGCAGCTTACAAGTAGCTTACACAGCAGCTTGCAGTAGCAGCTTACAAGTAGCTTACATAGCAGCTTACAAGCAGCTTGTGTAGCAGCTTACACAGCAGCTTGCAGTAGTAGCTACAATAAATCAGAAATTTGCTATACAAACGTAGCCAAAGTAAATTAGAAGTTTACTAATGCAAAAGTTTATGCTATAGTAGACGAGAAGTTTACTAAGAGATAGCACATGCCATGATAAACCTGAAGTTTCCATTTGCCATTTTTTGATGAGCTATTTGAGAATTCAAATAAGCATATACTGAAGAACTAGAAGATTCTTCAAGAATTCTCTTGTGTTGCTTCTTCTCATAATAAATTAACCATACCAGCTAAAGTTGGGACTAAGACCTTAATCTGAAATATATAAAAGGTGAATATGGACCCATTCACCTATCGTATAAACCAGTTATAGATGCATATATGAGATGGTTATTGTCAAGACCCAAAATCCCAAAGGTCGTGATGGCGCCGGATACCATTGTCAGGCAAACGAATCATTAATTAATAGAAATAATTTACCTGTTTAAACATTTATGAAGAAGCATTCCCTGTCACTTTATTACATATTAACCAAGTAAAATCTTGTTAATTTAAAAACAATAGTTTGAATACTACACTTAAGCATATATATCCCAACATAACCGAGAACTCGGTGTCAAAAGTACATGAGCAATTTCGAAGAATTTATGTAAACGTCACAAGTTGGACAATGGGAATATAAACTGAAAGTAAATATAGTACGAGGGAGACTCTATCAGCTGCGGATCGCCTCCGGATGATGCAGCTCGCCTAAGTATCTGAATCCTCCATATTTATATGAGAGAACCTGTGCAATAAAATGCACAACAAGTGTAGCATGAGTACAAAAACAACGTGTACTCAATAAGTCACCCGCCTAACCTCAGAGAGGTAGTGACGAGAGTTCGAATTAGACACTCACTAAGGGCCAGCAAATAAATTAACAGTGTAAGATGAACACGATAAGCATATAAAGGTAGTAAAACAACATATATATAAGGTACTGAAACCACGTAAGTGATGGAAATAAAAAACCACTTACCGCTTTCTCAATATTTTCAAAAATATCTTAAATAAACAATTTCCTCTTTGTTTTCCCCAAAATACTTTATCACTTCAAAATCATGAAATTTAACAATTTAGCATGCGCATACGGGATAAGGACAACCGGCCTGAGCCGTCATAATAATCAACTATGTGCACTGCCGAGGATCGAATGGCCCGTACCTAAAGTGCACCTCTCATTAAAGTACTCATGTTTATGCACTGCCGAGGATCGAACGGCCCATACCAAAAGTAAATCTCTCAATATAATAATGGTCTATGTGCACTGCCGAGGATCGAACGACCCGTCCCATAGGTGCACCTCTCAATATAATAATCATGTCTATGCACTGCCTAAGATCGAATGGGCCATACCAAAAGTGCATTTTAAATTCGCTGTGGCAAACGGCCCACTCCCATGAGAGTAGGGAAAATAACACTCCGCTCGCGGAATGTAAATTGTGAACCGGTCACATGCAGACATGCACAATCAACAATCCACCCCGAATACGTCGGGAACACAAACACTCAAGTAAATTACCGATTTCTCTTTTAAAAATCACAAATAGTATTTAACTCCTTTTTTTTTCTAACTTCACTTGTTGAGTTTATATAACGTTTAATTACACAACCTTATTCGAAATTACAATTGGCCGCAAAGGAAATAAATTCTCTTTTTAGATGATTTAGAAAATAAACTCTAATTTTTCTTAGTCATTAAATTACAATTTCGATTATATTAGTAGTCTAATATCATAGACAAGATCATACGTACAACAGGTAAGGCATACTAGTGTGTCCTAGGCTACCCTAACATGACATAATAGTAGCTACGCACGGGCTCCCGTCACCTCGTGCATACATAGCCCCCACAAATTCAGAAAGGAGACTTACCTCGCTCCGAAATTCAATTTATATACTTTCCCAACCCCGCTCAGCGAAATGACCAAAATGCCCTAAGACCCACGTGCCCGAAATCCGAAATTTCTCGAATATATTCTACCCATAACCTTACTAACTCAAATACACAATTTACTCAAATATTCATGCTCAATTCGTGGCTAAAATCTAAATTTCCATTTTCTAGGTTTCTTCAATAATTTCCCAAATTTCTACCAATTTCCATGCCTAATCCAAGCATATAATCTTGTATTTAACTTTGAAGCATGAAGGAGTTACTTAACTTGACATTGCATGAAGGAATCCTCTTTTGAAGCCTCCCAAAATCGCCTAAGCCCGAGAAGAAATGAAGAAAATGAACCAAGAAATCCTTGTTTTAAAACATTCTGCCCAGGATGATTTCTGCACCTGCGGTCCCCTTATCGCACATGCGCTTCTGCTGGTGTGCCCAAATCTCCCGAACCTACGGCCTCCTTGGCTCCAGCCCAAAATCGCACCTACGATACCCTTAACCGCACCTGCGGCCAAAACCTCGTAGGTGCGGATAACACCGGATGACAGCAACATTCAGCTTTCTTCAACTTCAAATATTGATCCGTTAACAACCAGGAATCCACCCGAGGCCCCCGGTACCCCCTCCAATCATACCAACTTCTTTCAAAACATAATGCGAACTTGCTCGAGGCCTCAAATTACATCAAATAACATCGAAACCACAAATCGCACTCAAATCCCAACTTTATGAACTTAGAAATTTCATACTTCTACATTCGATGCAAAAACCTATCAAATCACATCCGATTGACTTCAAAATTGTCTCACAAGTCATATTCCACATTATTGACCTGTTCCAACTTCCAAAATCGCATTCCGACCTCGGTATCAAAACTTCCGCTTCCGGTCGGATTTCTCAAAAACCTTCAAATTTCTATCTTCAGCCAAATAACTTTAAAATGACCTACGGACATCCAAATTCACTTCTGATCGCGCTCCCAACTCCAGAATCACCACAAGAAGCTATTCATGGACTCGGAATCACAAACAGACATCAATAACCCTAAAAACGAGCTAGAGCTGAAAACGACCGGCCGGATCGTTACAGTTACATGTGTGATTATTGTCAACCTGCAGTTTGGCATTTCAAATTGCGTTTATAAATTAAGAGCATAAATTTAAGATTATGAAATCGAGATAGTTGATCTTGATGATGTTGGTTTATATCCAAGCTAGTTTAGCATTGAATACCTCCTATTAAAGGCTAAACTATAGCTTATGAGAACAAAGTCTCATGTGTTGGTCTAAGATTTTCTAAATTGCATATAGCAGCACTTGTGTGCATCACGCCAATAATATATGATAAGTCCTCCCCTCACAATTGTTTAGGATCAGGAACCAAATATTTTTACTACTATCTTTTGATATGTGGTATATGATTAATTTCTCTATCACAATGCACAAAAATACGTTTCCCAAAGAATATTGAGGATATATGTTAGTTTTTCAAACTTTTGGGTGATGGAATAAACAGCTGAAAAATATGATGTATGAATCGAATTATCATTAGTATGATCCTCACTCAGAAGATAATTCAAGTCAAATGTCAGAAGTATTTGCTGGTCCATAATTATATCATATTTCAGCTGCGAATGCTCCTATTGAAATTAAAGTCCCTGAAGGATGGAGTTTACTATACGCACGAAGCGTGGTAGGCCAATCGGTTCCAAAGGTAACAATCCTTGAAAAGGAGAGGATCAAAATGATCATAATAAGGAGAAAATGAGCTCTAGAAGATCCCACGACATAACATTTCATGAAACTCCAGAAGAAGTTCATGTACCTGAAATAAGGAAAGTGATGAGATCTCAACAAGTTATGTCGTTTAGGAACTGATATCAAATGACCGTCGACGATATGTTTGATACAATGTAGTGCATAATATTGTACAAGATCGTGAGGATCATACTTGTAGTACAGACACCTGAAGATGTCATGCCATTTAAATGTAAGTCATAACCTATATGACTCATTTGATTAATTCTATATGAAGATCCCTGAAGGATTTAAAATGCCTGAAGCATATATTTCAAAGTCTCGAGAAATGCATTCAATTAGACTGCAAACGTTTTTGTAAGATTTAAATCAGTCTGGGCGCATGTGATATAATCGCCTCAGTGAATATTTGCTGGAAGAAGGTTACATAAATGATGTTATTTGTCTACGTATTTTTTATATGAAAATAACATCAGAATTTGTTATACTTGCTGTTCATTTTGATGACATAAATCTTGTTGGAACTCTAGAAGAGCTCTAAAAGGCAACTGAATACCCTGAGAAATAATTTGAGATGAAAGATATAGGAAAGACAAAACTTTGCATTGATCTGCAAATTGAATATTTAACAAACGAGATCTTTATCCATCAATTTGCCTATATAGAAAGGGGTATTAAAACACTTTTACATGGACAAAGTGCACCCATTAAGTACACCAATGGTTGTTCGATCACTTGAAGTAAATAAAGATTTGTTCTGACCTCCAGAAGAGGATGAGGAACTTCTTGGTTCTGAAGTACCATATCTCAGTGCAATTAGTGCACTAATGTATCTTGCTAATTCTACAAGGCCTGACACAACATTTTCTGCTAATTTGCTAGCAAGATATGGCTCTTATCCTACAGAGTCTTTATCAGGGGGAGTAAAGTATGAAATGTACTCTTTTTTCCTTGCTCAGTTTTTTTCCCATTGGGCTTTTCTTGGTAAGGTTTTTAATGAGGCAGCTTTCAATGAATATTATTAGTGTGATTTTTTTCTTTGACTATGATTTTACCCACATAGTTTTTTCCTAGTAAGGTTTTAATGAGGCATATAATAATGAACATCCAAGGGGGAGTATTATGAAAATATTATTGTGGATGTCCATTTATTACTCTATTATATATAATCTTCCTGAGGAAGATTATCCATCAATGAAATGACTTGCAACAACTTCTTGGTTTAATGAGATTAGTTTAAATCAATCGAAAATAGTGGTGGATAATATTCTCTACAAATTCAACTTTTAAGAAGATGGTATACAAGATTAGAATGCGGAGACTCAAATATTTGAAACAAGGTTTTCATCAGGGGAGTAAAATACGCGATGCACTCTTTTTTCCTTACTAAGGTTTTTTCCCACAGGGTTTTCCTTATAAGGTTTTTAATGAGCCACCTAGTAATGTGTATTACTAAATATGTGTACTCTTTTTCCATCACTAGGATTTTTTCTACGGGTTTTTCCTAGTAAGGTTTTAATGAGTCACATTATCTTTTAATGAACATCCAAGAGGGAGTGTTATAAATATATATTATATTATGGATATTCATAAGCTTCCTGAAGAAGGTTATCCATATGGCACTCCGCCGTAAATATGTTTATCTATTTGGTACTCTATTGAAAATAAGCTTCTTAAAAAGCTTATCATTTCGGTACTCCATTATAGAAAAATATTATCCCCAGTAGAATATTATCTATATCTGGTGCAGTAGCAGCTTACAAGCAACTTACAAGCAGCTTACACAACAGCTTGTAGTAGCAACTTACAAGTAGCTTACACAGCAGCTTGTAGCAGCAGCTTATACAACAACTTCCTTTCTTCTCTAAATAGAGGAGATTTTATTTCATTATGTACATTAGTTTGAAAATTGAATAAGACATCAACCTCTCTCTATACTTGTCTTCGATCTCTTTATTATAAAATCGTTATTTTATAACACGACAGACTTTCAATCATATATTTTTAATATACACGATGCTTCATCTTTATCTATTTTTAACCCACGTTTTTGGGTTCCAAGTTTCAAGTCATACGTACTTGTAATGCACGTGCTCTACTTTAAACTCTACTCACATTTAATGCATGGCTCCACTATTTATAACTCATGCTCGCTTCTAACGAACGATGCTCCAATTTTTGACCCATACATATTTTTAACTATTCCAAGCAGCACTGATGAAGAATACATGAAGAAGACGGATCAAGCATTATCAGAAAAATTCAGGCCAAAGAGAAGAACTGTTAAAATTTTGTCCAGATGTTTTTATTATATTTGAATTTTTTTTTTACTTGAAGGAGGGGTAATATACAACCCTAATTCTTTTACTTTTCCTTATAAAAAAATATAAATCTTTTCCATATTGATAAATCCATTTCTTAGAGGAAAAGATTGTAACGTATAAATTAAGAATACCTCCTTTATACACAATATACAATAGCATCCACAATATAGTCGTTTATATAATTTTATTTAGGGGAGAATGTTCTTTCAATAGGATAATTATTATTTTTTAAGTAAGCCAATTGATCGGACTATATTTTATGCATATTTTAGTATATTTTTCGTTGTATTTGATTTATTATCGTCCAACATTTTCAACCTATTAGCTTTCGCATGAAGCCCTACTATTTTGATCCCAATAAAATGCTAATTAGACCTTTCTAATTTTCAGAACGGAAAAAAGTGATGAAAAGGAAAAATCTTCATTCATGGCAGGCCTTTTTTCTTCTTTCCTCATGATTAGCACGAAAAAAAAAGAAGAAATTTCTACTAAATAGCAGTGGTCAAGAAATTTTTATTCATTGTATTACTATAATAGTGATTAGTTGAAAGTGAGCAAGTTGACCTAGTCATCCATTTGAAGGGATAAGCATTGTTAGGTGGAAGAAAATGTATATATCTCAACATAGCAGCGCCCACTTTATTTGGTAAGTAGGGAATAATTGATAAAAGAAGGATATATAAAGGTATCTTAATTCTTCAAGTGGCACAAATTTGATCTTATCTGGTAGATTGATGAGATTGAGCTAGATGCATATATATATATATATATATATATATATCATATCGGTGTCGCCTTCATTATTTATTGTACTTTCTGTTATACTTTCTTCATTTATCCCTTGTTGGGGTGTATAATTATAATCTGTAAATCTAATCGATGTTTCTCCCCTTGAGTTAGTATACATTAGATGGGATTCTGGTTTTAAAACCTTCTTTTTATTAAAACTTTCAAGATTCCATTCTAATCCTGCGTACTTTTCGGGGTCTATTTTTATGGGCTTTATTAGTTTAATTCCTTTATTTCCCATTACTTCTACTACATCATCTATTTTTAGTCTAAATTTGGTGTTACTATCATCCGTCATTTTTCCTAGAAATCCTATACACATTAAAAGATTGTTTCCGTTAGTCATTTCTTCGTATCCTTTAGTCTGTATTCCTATTTTTATGTTTTTTCCGAATTCTAACATGTTCATCATAAAGTCTGGGCTTATGTAAAAAAATCCTCCATTATTTGTCATGTCTACCTCTGTTAATCCTATTATGGACTTCTTTAATTCTGTCCATCTATCATCATATACTAGTACTAGGACTTTTGTTCCTAGGTTCTTTCTAGTTAACTCTTTAAGTCCTATAATAATAAGTCCCATATGCATTAAATTCTTTTTAAATATATATATATATATATATATATATATATATATATATATATATATANTATCGGCCACTGTGGGCAAAATCATCATCGTATACCAGCTGATTAGATGGTGGTGCGTATATAATGCCATAACCTTTCCCATATCCCATATATATATATATATATATATATATATATATATATATATATATATATATTCATGGGGCCATCTCCTGGATTCTCGGTTTTTTTTTGTTATTTTCTATATATCAACTTGCTTATTTGACCCCAAACCAAATAGAATCTAAAGACAGTTTGCTTTCCTACCATGGCAACAAACAATTATTAATAAAATCTCACACCTTCGTCACTTCCAAATTTCTAGCTTGTGTCCTATTCAAATAGATATATTATTTTCCATCATGTCGATGATGATCATCATCATTTGTCAAGCTTGAAAATTTTCTTTTCTTCTCTTTATAATCTACTGTTCAGAACTCATTTGCCCGACTTATTCGAATTCGCGTTTGTTTTGTCTACCAATAAAGAAGAAAACCTCTCTTCCAAGAGGTAATGCTATTCTGGAGGTTTAAAACTTCTAATTAAAAATAGAGATATCTGAAATCTATGATCCCACCATACCCTTTGAATGCAAAATCCTATTTCTTCCGGTTCACAATAAGTAGTCAATTTTCCTTGGACACAACTAAAGAAATACAAAATTCTAAATAAAAATAGTCAGTATGACTAAACTACCCTTAATTAAAAACCCTGACATACCAAAGTACGATGGGACTTCAAACCCTCAGGAGAACATTACAACTTATACGTTGACAGTGAAAGAAAACGACTTGGCCCAACATGAGATTGAGTTGTTTATGGCGGAGTAATTCGGAGAAACCCTCAGGAAAGGGGCCTTGACATGGTATTCACTCCTACCCGAACACTCGATAGATTCTTTTGAAGTGCTCGTAGATCCTTTCATGAAGGCTCATGCCGAGGCCAGAATGGTTCAAACCTAGAAGGCAGACATATTCAGAATTGCACAAGGAGAGTCAGAATTGCTGCGGGAGTTCATGATCAAATTCTAGAAAGAAGGAATGCTTCTATCGATCATACTATACGAGTAGGTAGCAGAGGCATTCACTAAGGGTCTCAACCCGAAGAGCAAGGGTTTCCATAACCGTCATGAACCAAAGATAAGAATAAAAGATGATAGGTCGGTTTCCCCATATCCACCAAGGGACGGGACCGACACAAGAACCTAGGTAAGTTCAAGAATTATTTTGATGCAAACGAGCGATCTTCCAAATGTCAATTCTTTCCATATGAGAGAGTCGAAGGCCGTAGAGGCAAAGAGTTCTGGTCCACGTATATGTTCGCCCCCGGTAGAAGAACTGAATGTAGCCGAAACAATAGTTCCCTGAAGGACAAAGAGGTATCGGGTTCTCGGGATTCCACTTATCCCGGGTTGTTAGAGTATAATTTCAAAGTTAGCGTCCTGGAGTTGGTATCAGCAATGAGGAATATCAAAGAGGCGCGATTCCCGAAGCTAATCAGACCTGATCCAAGCAAAAGGTATCCTAAATTATGGTACGAATATCATAGGACTCATGGCCAGCGAACTGGGGATTGTCGGCATCTGCGCGAAGAGGTGGAAACACTAATGAAGAATGGCCATCTTAGGGTGTTGTCGAGCGACCAAGCCAATAAAGACTACGGTCGCAACCGGAAAAATGCAGAACCCTTGAACATAGGGGAAGATTCTCTTGGCTAACTATCAACATGATTTTTGGAGAGCATAAAATCAATGGTGCAACAATTTCGGTGGCCAAGAAGACAAAAATATTGGTAACCCACAAAAATAGACTCTGGGAAGTCGCCGAAGAGGACATCACCTTCATGGAGGAGGATGCCGACGGACATCTTTTGATGCATAACAATGCCCTAGTGATTTATCTTAATGTTCTAGATTTTAAGATTAAACGTGTTTTGGTTGAAACTTGGAACATTATTAAGTGGAGAGTGCCAGAACAAGTTAAATTTATAGGAAGCATCATTCCAATGACAAAGCTCCTCAACGGGTTCATTTGGCATGTGTGACAACTCGAGGGGAGATGTTGCTGCCCACGAACGCCGAGGGGTTCACGAAGATCACCTTATTATAAGTGGTGGACGGTAACATAGGCTACTACATCATCCTCGGTAAACCATGTTTACATAAGATGAAGGTTGTACCATCAAATTATAACTAGTTGCTAAAATTCCCGACCCTAGAGGGAATCAAGCAGATAATAGAAGATCAACCGGCAGCAAGATAAATGAACGCAGTGTCGGTTTGCAACAGTAATTAGAAAGAACCCAACAAATAGCAATTACAGGAACCAACACCTACTCCCGAGTCGAGTGAAGATGATAAAGATGAGGGTGCATCGGAATCCCTCCAGGTATCAAGATACTTTCAGGTACCGGAAGAGACAGACGCAACCAAGTCCACGCAGAAGAGCTTAAGCAATGAGCTCTGTTAGATGAATTCTTGGAGAGAAAATTTCACTTAGGAACATGACTCAATCCCGAGCTCGGGTTAGGGTTTATTGATTTATGTAAAACTAGCGTTGATTGTTTTGCATGGTCGCACTTGAATATGACAAGTATCCCGCTATAGGTAGTCGTACATAAGCTAATTTTGGACCCAATCATCCCACTGGTAAGGCAAAAGAAACACCCGATAGACGACGTCAGAAAAATGTTTATTAAGGAAGAGGTAACTTGATTACTTGACATCTGTTCAATTCGGGAGGTAAATTATCCCAACTGGCTAGCTAAAGTAGTTGTAGTTTCAAAAAAGAATGACAAATTTCAGATGTGCGTAGATTATAAACACTTGAATAAGGTGTGCCCAAAAGACTTGATCCCACTTTGAAACATTGATCAAATGATTTATGCAATGTTTGGGCACTAGTTAATGAGTTTTCTCGATGCCTATTCCAGGTACAATCAAATTAAGATGAACACGGAGGATCATGAAATGACTTCGTTCACATATATTGTTATAACGTGATGCCCTTCAGGCTTAAAAACGCCGGAGCCACTTATCAAAGGCTCATGAATAAGATGTTCGAGAAACAAATAGGTAAAGCAATGGAATTCTACATAGATGAAATGTTGGTAAAGTCTATGAATGCAGGTGACCATAAAAAGCACCTCCAAAAAACTTTCGATATTCTAAGGGAGAAAAACATGAAACTCAACCCCGAAAAATGTGCGTTCAGGGTTAGCTCAAGTATGTTATAGGGTTTCTAGTTTTCACAAAGGGGGATCGAGGTAACCCCAACAAGATCAAAGCCATCAAGGACATCCTGGAGCAGCTGACAAGCGTTAAAGAAGTCCAAAGGCTAACCGGGATATTGGCCGCTCTAAGCAGGTTCATCTCTCGATCTTTGAAAATATGTCATCATTTCTTCTCACTTTTGAAGAAGAAGAACAATTTTGGATGGACTCCAGAATGTAAAAAGTCCTTAAAAAGTTAGTCTTGATCTCATAGTCGCCTCTCAAAAGCTTAGGCCTTATTTTCAGCACCACCCAATACCTTTGTGACAAACATTCCCCTATAGAACGTTCTTCACAAACCTGAATTGTCAGGTCGGTTGGCCAAATGGGCAGTTGGAACTAGCAAATTTGATATATAATATAAAACTAGGACTGTGATCAAACCACTAATATTAGCCGACTCTGTGGCCGATTTCAGCCCCAGTTTACTATTCCAAGCACGTCTTCGGGAGAGACCCTAAGGCGGGACATAAAAACTCTTCCATTGAATAATAATGAAGCAGAGTATGAGGCTTTGATTGTAGGACTTGAGCTGGCCCGGGGACTTGGCCCTGAGGTCATCGAAATCAAATGTGATTCCCAACTGGTCGTAAACCAAGTATATGGATTTTTAAACATAAAGGAAGAGCGCATGCAATAGTACGTGATTAAAGTTGAAGTTTTGCTTAAACGATTCAGGGAATGATCGATCGCACATCCCGAGGAAGGAGAACGTAGAATCATACGCATTAGGCATTTGGTGATGGATGTGGACGGATATTGTGAAGTAAACATAACCAACGTAGTCTAGGACTGGAGGAATGAGTTCATATATTACATTCAGCATGTAAAACTGCCAGAAGACCGAAGGCATCCCGAGCATTTCGAACCAAAGCGGCTTGCTACAGCCTCTTGGGTGGAAAGTTATATAGAATATCATTACAAGGCCCTTCAGCCCGATGTTTAGGAGACTCGAAGTCAAACTAAGTAATGAGAGAAGTACATGAAGTAATCTGTGGGAACCACTCCGGAGCAGATTCGTTGATGCTAAAACTGGTTATGGCAGGATACTACTGGCCGCGGATGGAACAAGTCACGAAGGCATTTGTTCATAACTGAAACAAGTGTCATGCCACTTGGTGCACCAACCGGCGGAACTCTTGCATTTGGTATTATCCTCGTGGCCATTCATGAAATACGGAATGGATATAGTTGGGTTGCTACTAACGGGTCCCTGAAAGGTGAGATTTCTTTTAATTTTAACTGATTAGTTCACTAAATAGGTTCAACCAGGTCCTTACCAAAAGATCAGTGAGCGTGAAATAGTCGACTTTTTATGGGAAAACATCATTTGCCGGTTCGTAATACCGAAGGAGATTGCCTGTGATAACGGACACAGTTCATAGGCTCCAAAGTCACAAAATTTCTTGAAGACCTGAAGATTAAGAGGACTACATCTTCACCATACCATCCGAGTGCTAATGGGCAGGCGGAATCAACCAATAAAGTGATTATTCAAAACCTCAAAGAGAGGTAAGATGCAGCCAAAGGCAAATGGCCTGAAGAATTATCGGGTGTGATATGAGCGTACCAGGTGACGTCAAAATCAAGAACGGGAGGATATATTTCTCTCTTATACACGGGGCAGAAGCTCTGATCCCGGTGAAAGTAGTAATATTGACCTTACGGTACTTTTGAACGAACTAATAAGCAAATAAGAAGGCATTGCCGGTCTAGCTATGATTGCTTGATGAATGCAAGGGACTTAACACACATAAGGATGGAGGTTCAGAAACAAAGGATGGAAAGATACTATAACCAGGGGGCCAATCTCTGCTACTTTAAAGTAGGAGACTTGGTTTTAAGGAAAGAAACTCAGAACACTTCAAAAATCTATGCCGGGAAGCCGGGTCCAATATGGGAAGGCCCTTACCTAGATTCAGTTGTCACATGGTAAAGGTTCATATGAGCTGGAGAATCAATATGGAGTCAAATTGTCATCCAACTGGATTGTGACACACCTAGTAAGGTATTATAGTTGATGGATACTAACAATACTGAAAGTATGTGCTGCACTCTTTTTCCCCTCGCCCGGATTTTTACCCAATAAGGTTATACTGGGAAGGTTTTTAACGAGGCAGCGACGAAAATCATACCATGAAAGAAATGTCAGCATCAGAGTTAAGACGTTTAAATTATGAGGCACTAAAACAAGAAACCACTATGGGATGGTTAAATAGTCTTTGGCTCGATGGAAAATTCCAAAGGAGAATTAAAACTTGCCATCGGACCAGAGGCTATTAAACCATTCACAAGTGTTTTTCCTGAAAGGATTGAGACTTCCAGCGTTCCAATTCGCATACTTCATACTAGAACACTAGTGGGAATAATATGATAATACGGCAGCATTATTTCCATGAAAACCAGGACTATGAGACCCGGAAACAACAATGCCGCATCAGGACTACACAGCTAGCCCCGTAGAAACAAGTTGTATAAGTTAGCCACATGTATTCGTAATTTCATTTTTTTTCAGCAAATGAATGCTTATGTACTTTGAAGATAGAGAGAATAAATTGTAATCCTTTTATTTTTATCCTGTTTCTTGTCCAAAGCATGAATTGGTTTTATCATTTGAAAGTAAACTAAAAACTTCAAATGCTAGTGCCGGAATGAACATGAGACATCCTCTTCAAGAGCACTGTAAACATAATAGGGCCCTCTCTTATAAACCCTCATAGTCAAAGGCTGGTTTCACAAGAGTTTATGACCGGAACTCAAAATCTATCATAAGAAAACACACCTGAAACCTTATCTAATTCGATGCAAAAAGAATGAACCTTTCGCAACACTTAAACAAAAGTCCTTTTTTATTTATCAAACATGCCAAAAGGCATAAGTATAAAGATAAAAAAGGAAAACAACAAAAGAAAAGAATGGGAAAAGGCTAAACTTCATCACCACCAAAACTCGGAGGAAGAGAGGAATCTACGCCTCCGGGAGAAGTAGGCGGATCTGCCACTGGTGCAGGTCTTAGCCTTCATCCTCGTTCTCATCAAGTTCCTCCTTAGTTCTCGAAAACTCAGAACCAAGTCATACCGTAGTTCAAGTCATACCGTAGTTCAGAATGGGCAGATTTGTTTTTATGTCCTAACTTTTACCTAGGTCACCTCTTTCAAGGTTTTCAACCTAGCGGACTCTTTTTTGTTGGGCCGTACATAGTTTAGACTCATGCGTGCCAGAAGTATATGAACATACAGTTTAGGATCATGCGTCGAGGAGCGTAACAACTTTAAGGATAATACTTCATTAGAAACTTGACATTGATAGGGCTGATTCTCATGCCATCTGCATCAACCAACTTGTATGCCCCACTTGAATAACATCCTTGCACGACATATGGCCCATACTAATTTGAAGTGAACTTCCCTATAGGTTTATGGGAAGTAATAATGGGTCTTCTTATGGCAAGGACTTTATCTCCTACTTGAAAGGATCTTGGGTGAATTCTTTTATTGAAGGCACGAGACAATTGAGCTTGATAGCATTCAAGACTCTGTTGAGCTTCCAACCTCTTCTCATCAAGAGCCTCTAAGTCTGCTAATTGAACTCGAGCATTTTCTTCATTAGTGATCCCTTCTTGAATATCCAGTCGTAATGAAGGTAATTGACGCTCAAGTGGCAGGACGACTTCGATTCCATAAACGAGTGAATACGGAGTTGCTTGTGTTGGCGTACGGTGAGTCGTCCTATATGCCCATAGAGCTTCTTCCATAGGGTCATTCCAATCTCGTTTGGATTTGGAGATGAATTTCTTCAGAGGGTTGCATATAGTTTTGTTGAATGCCTCAACTAGACCATTGGCGGCAACATTGTACATTGAAGAGTTACGTTGCTGGAAGCCAAAGAGATCACAAATATTGTTCATCAACCTATTATCGAATGTATTTTCATTATCTGTTATTATGTAACGAGGAATGCCAAAGCGATAGATTATGTTTACTCGGATGAAACTTGCGACATTTTCTTTCTTTACCTTCTTAAGACAACTGCTTCGGACCATTTTGAGAAGTACTCAGTTGTAGCCAAGATGTATAGGTGCCCACTAGAGGACTTTGGCAGTGCTTCAACAACATCTTATCCCCAAGCGTCAAACGGCCAGGATGCAACAGTTGGGTGCAACACTTCAGGAGGTTGATGAATAAATTCACATGGAATGACAAGCCTTTTATCTTCGAGCGTATTCCAAGCAATCTTTTACCATCGTCGGCCAATAATATCTCATCCTTTTTATATGGAAGTAGAACTTTGGTCCTGACTGGTGTGACCCACATAACCCAGAATGTATCTCTTGCAAAGCTTGGAGTGCTTCTTCTTCCGCTAAGCATCGCAAGAATACTCCCTCGAATGACTTTTTGTATAAAGTATCTTTGTAGTAAAGAAAGCGAGGTGCACAACGACGAATTTCAGTCCTTCTCCTAAAATTTTCAGGAAGTATCCCATAGCATATGTAGTCGATAATGGGTTGATGCCATTCTTCTTTCTCAACTTCAGAAACAACAACAAGAGTCTTGAGTTCATTTTCTTCACCTTCAGCCTCATTTGGCGGCGGTACAACCCATTTTTGGCAGACGCTAACTTGCGCTTGATCAAGCAGGGCTAATGATGAAGCTAGGGCAGCTAAAGCATCAGCCTTCTTATTTTCTTTCCTTTCCATATGCTGAATAGTCACATCACCGAGCAACCCCATTAACTTTTTAGCGTAATCATGATATGGGCGTAGTTCAGGCTTCCTAACCTCGTAAATAACCAAAATCTTATTGACCACTAACTGGGAGTTACCAAAGACTTGAAATTGCAATTGCTTCATATCAATGGCCAGTTCAAACCCAAGTATTAATGCCCGATACTCAGTAACATTGTTGGAATAGAGTTGTGTCAAGGTGAGGAGAAGGGCAAGACTTTACCTTGAGGAGTGACAAATATTATGCTAGCACCAGCTCCCCCACGATGCACAGCATCAAAGTACATCTTCCGTGGAGGCTGAACTTCAATGACCATTGCGTCTTCATCAGGTAGTTCATCAGTTAGCTCTCAATCATCAGGTATAGGGTCATCTGCCAAGATGTCCGCTAACACTTGTCCTTTTATAGCCTTTTTAGGGATGCACACGATTTCAAATTGTTGAAATTGGAGGTACCACATTGCTAGTCGATCACTAAGGACAGGTTTTGACTTCATGAACTTGATGGGATTTGCTCGAGAAACCAAAAAAATGACATGAGATTGAAAGTAGTGCTTCAACTTCTGAATTGAGAAGACCAGCGCCAAACACAACTTTTTGATTGGTGAATAATTCAGCTCGTTTGGTGTCATCATCCTGCTCAAGTAATAAAGAGAGTTTTCTTTCATCGCACTATTTTCTTGGGCCAACAGTGCTCCAACATACCTTTCTTGTGCTGAAATGTATAATATCAATGGATTTCCAAGTATAGGGGCTTCCAAAACTAGCGGCTTCATCAAGTATGTTTTGATACTTTCTATGGCATTGCTACAAGCTTGGTTCCACTTGAAAGGAACACCCTTCTTCATGAGGCGACTGAATGGTTGGCACCTCCCAGCTAGGTTTGAGATAAATCTCCTAAGGTATGCTAGCTTTCCTTGCAGACTTTTTAATTCATGAATATCCCGAGGCTCAAGCATTTTCAAAATTGCATCTACCTTGGCTTGATCAATTTCGATCCCTCGATGTCGGACAATGAAACCAAAGAACTTTCCAGAAGTAACTCCAAAGGAACATTTCAATGGAGTCATCCTAAGTTGGTACCTCTGGAGTACCTCAAATACCATTCTCAAGTCTTTCAAGTGGTCTCCCTTCTCTCTTGATTTCACCACCAAGTCATCAACATAGCATTCGACATTCTTGTGGAGAAGATCGTCGAAAATATTCTGCATAGCCCTTTGGTAAGTAGCACCAACGTTCTTCAAGCCAAAAGGCATTACCTTGTAGCAATAAATACTTTTTGGGTACAGAATGCAGTAAGCTCTTCATCTTTTTGTGCCATGCAAATTTGGTTATAGCCTAATGAACCGTCCATGAAAGACATTCCCTTGTAACCAGTAGTAGCATCGATCATCAACTCTAGAATAACAAGCGGGAATTCATCTTTGGGACATGCATTGTTGAGATCCTAAAGTCAACACATACTCGAATCTGGGCTTCAATGAGTTGTTAACTTCGATTTCATTTAGGGGAACCAAGTCCGGCCTAAAGCGCCTTTGAGCTTACTTTACAAGACGAGCGTTATTCTTGACCGCAAGGTGATGGACCACCACTTTACGGTCCAAGCTAGAAATCTCTTCGTAGCTCCAAGCAAAGACATCCATGTACTCCTTGAGTAACTCAATATAAGTGCTTTCTTCATCAACTTCTAATAAAGCACTTAGGCACATGGGTCTCGATTCTTCATCAGTGCCAAGGTTAACTTCTTTTAAGGCGTCAATCGTTTCCTTCACCCCTTCTTCAAGTTCCGGCGTGGCATCTTTTGCATCTTCATTTTCTTGAGGGTCCCTATCATTTAAGGATATGTGATAACATGGTGAAACATCCTCGAATTATGCATTATCCTCCATTGAAGATGGAACACCGTTCTCTCCTTGTACAGTGACATGATACGAAGAACCCACACTTTCTTCGTCGTCATATTGTTCTTTAATGTAGACCACAGTGTATGGCTTCAGTTTCAGTACATCATCACAAGAAACCATGACTTTTATTTGTCGCCTCATTCTAGAAGGAACCAAACATTGGAAACCTTTAGAGATCTTCTGACTTTTGGGCGAAGTGGGTGTTCTTCTATTTCGATAATTTCTCTGGGACTTATTCCCCTTCTTTAATGTACCCAATCTCTCAAATACGGAAGTTCTCACAGTTGATTTCCAATTATATAAAAAACGGAAGGCCTATTAGAAGCGGCATATTCGTCTTCTACAGTGATATAATTGCTACTCTCCCTCCTTATTGAGATCCGCACTGGTGATGGTTGCTTGTATCCCAAAACTTCACGTGGTTGCCTCATTGCAGCTGCTGATGGCACTTTCCCTAGCTTTGACGGCTCATCGGGATTTTATCCAGCTTTTGCAAATAGCTTGTAAGCATTAGGAACAAAACCTTCATCTGTTCGCTTTGTAGGGAGTGCCACATTCTGCAAACGATTTTGGGCTACAAACCCTGCAATCGGCTTTGAGGACAATTTTACTGCCTCAATTCATTTTACCGGAAGAGTTAACTCCTTTAGCATGTTGGTTTGAAGATTAGATAATTCGCCCTCATCTTTCTTCCTTTTAGGGACATATTGGAGCTTAGAACTTAATTTTTTGTCATAACATGGAATATCCCCTCTATGAGATTTATTCACGTTGGGTTGTACCTCCTCAGTAATGGCTTTGTCTTTACCAATAGTCACCTCAGATCTTTTGGTTATGGTCTCATCATTCATGATTTTCATGCCATCATCAACTTTTAGTTCCTTCACAATGCGGTTCTTCAAGTAGAACTTTGCATCGGCGAAGTGTGACTCTGCTTCAGTGAATGGCTCATCATCAGCAACTATCTTCTTCTGGACTTCGCCCTCATAGTATTTCAAACATTGATGGTAGGTAGATGGAACCACTTTATTCTCATGTATCCAAGGCCTTCTAAGAAGGACGTTGTATGAAGTCTTTGCATCGATCATATGCAGACATGCACTTGATTACATATCTTCGATGGTAATTCCCAGCCTGATCGCGCCTATGGATCTTTCCCCCCTTGGTTTAATCCTTGGATCATCACACGACTTTCTGGGAGTTTGTTCACGGGAATACCAAGTTCTTTCACATTGCAAATTTTCAAAATGTTCACTAAGTATCCTCCATCAACGAAAATTCGATTTACCCTTTCATCACGCATATAGCCAAAAAGGTACAATGGGCGGTTATGAGGAGTGCCACCTAGCAGAAGATCATCATTTGTGACCATGAGTTTTTTCTCACAAGCATTAACTTCTTGAGAAGTGGACTCGATAAGCTTTTTTGAAGATGGTACCGACGGTAGGTCATCACTCATTTCTTTCACTTCGTCAGTATGGCAACAAGAGGCGTCAATACCCTCATGGAAAATCTTCGTGCGGAAGAAACTTGGTAAAAACTCCTCCAAGATTACTGGATGTCATGGCTTTTGAGGGTGATGCACCTCCACTTTTGCTTTCTTTACATGCTTAACTGGGTTCCGACTCCTAGGTCTTTTCACTATTATTTTACCTGTTGGTTATTCCTTTGATCCTTTTCGTAGGCTCTTTTTATGGCGCTTACGACGAGTCACCAACGTCCAACCTTCATCATCCTTATGTTGACCGTCTGCAACTTTGTAGTTCTCCAGTAATTCTTCATCTTTACTTTCTTTAAAACTACATAATTCGTCTGGTCTGAATGAGCCAAATGTGATAGAGACTTGGTTTGTGCTTGCTTTCTCATCATCAAACACGATCTTCTTTCACGATCCAAGTCCATAACTTTGTCTTTGAAGACAAAGCACTTCTCCAGAGGGTGGCTCACAAGTCTATGGTATTTGTAGTAATTTGGGTCATCTATTTTCCCAGCTTCGTTTGGTCGTTTCATCTCCGGAAGCTCAATGAGATTTAGCTCGAGGAGTTCTTCAAAAATAGCTGGCACATTAGAATCCATAAATGGGTACTCGTTCTCTTGCATTTCTTTTAGAGTTAACTTTCCACTTGGCTTATCTTGAAACGAAGTGGATTTCATACTCTGCTTTTTGCTTACCTTCGTTGTGAACTTCATAGGTTATGTTTTGACATCCATAGCTTCTTTGTTTTCAAATCTTGGTATAAACTTGCTTCATTTTCTAACTTCTTGCTTGTCGTTCCCTTTGCGAGGTTCATAGATGGGCAGCCTTTCATTTCCAGCAGAGGACATTTTCAATTCCATGTCATGGGCACGAGTTGTAAGTTCTTCAAATGTACTAGGCTTGATACCTTGCAAGATGTATCACAATACCAAATGCATGCCTTGGATGCACATCTCTATGCTAGAAGCTTTACTAAGCCTGTCTTTACAGTTGAGGCTTGCGTTTCTCCAGTGATGAATAAAGTCGATAACTGGTTCACTCTTCCATTGGCGAGTACTTGTGAGTTCTATCATACTCACAGTATGTCTCGTGCTATAAAAGCGAATGAGAAATTCTTGCTCTAGTTGATCCCATATATCAACAGATCCATCCTCGAGGTCCGTGTACCAATCAAAAGCATTTCCTTTTAATGAGCGGACAAAATTTTTGACGAGGTAATCTCCATAAGTCTCAGCAATGTTGCATGTCTCAATGAAGTGTGCCACATGTTGCTTTGGATTGCCTTTGCCATCAAGCTGTTAAAATTTCGGAGGTTGATAGCCAGCATGCATCTTCAACATATCCATCCTTGAAGTGTACACCTTTGCGTAGGTAAATGAGGACGTGGAAGCAACTTCATATTTGTTTCTTATAGTCCCTTCAAAAAACTCCTTTAGTTGATTGATCAGAATCATCCATTCTGAAGAGACTGGAATCTCGTTAATGGATGCAACTTGTCATCGAGGAGCATCAATCTCTTGAACTTCTGGGAGTTTGCCAGGTGCATGGGTGGATTCTTCTTTCATCAAGATTCACACCCTATCTGTTCGTTTACCGATTCTAGAATCTTGATTTTGCATGCACTTGGTCAAGCCAGCGATTGCTTCTATCAAGTTTGCCAACTTCTCTTCCACAGATGAAGTGTTTATCACCATAGCTTGCATTATTGTCATGGACGATGGAGAGTAGCATTGATTTTCACACAGATTGATCCTTGATTGGATCACGCTATGTGGTGTAAGTGGGAAGGATCCATTACTTGAAGCGTCATCACCTTCCTTCACAATAAAGTGGTTCGATCCATAGTGGTCAAGCAGAGCAAGAGTTTTCTTGATCTTTTCAGCAGCATCGCTTCCTCCTTCGGGTGCATTTGTAGAAGATCTTGATCCTTTTGAGGATGAAGATGCAAAAATAGGGGTAGATGCGGACGGCACTTGGGGTGCTTGCTGCCTAACGAGATTTCTTTGCTCCTCGTAACTGGTCCAAAGCTTCCAAAGGTAACTTCGAGTATGGTTTCCACATCAGCATAGAACCTGAAATTAGCAGCCTTGGCGGAAATTGAACTGGAGTTGATTTTCTTGGAAGCCATTTTGTTATTCTTGAACATTGGTGATTGAAATATTGAGATGAGAGGTAGAGACTGTCCCACTGGGCGTGCCAGAATTTGTAGACAATAAATTTCGTCGATAAAATAAAATCATGATCGTAAAATATCGCAACAATCGTAGTATTTTTTTCAAATAATATGAGTGTACAATCTCTATGAATCCTCTTATTCT
The DNA here is from genome assembly GCA_005239525.1 of Nicotiana knightiana. Taxonomy (NCBI): domain Eukaryota; kingdom Viridiplantae; phylum Streptophyta; class Magnoliopsida; order Solanales; family Solanaceae; genus Nicotiana; species Nicotiana knightiana. Next base: position 24,228 of record ML413869.1, read on the forward strand.
TCTTTTCAATATAAATTCAAGGGCCTTTGATCTTGATCTTGAATCTATATTTGTTTCCACAATCAGTTATCTTGAATTCAACTAGCACAAACTTTGATTTGGACTCGTACTCCTTGAACCTTGATTTCTTGAACTTGAAGTTCTTCGTTCTTGAGCTTGAATTTGATTACTTGATGCTTGAAACTTGTAGATAAATTTGAGGCGTTTGATCCACGAGCTCTCTCTTCCTTCTTGTTATAACTTATGGTGATTTTTCTGGGTTATGAACCTATTTATAGTTGTGGAAGGGAGGAGTTGTCATAAGAAAAAACTCTTTCCGACCAATCAAATCGAAGTGTGACATGACCACATTTGATTGGCCAGAACATGTCACTTGCACACGTGGCACAGTTTCACTAGTCTTTTAATGTGACTTGGCATACCTTGTCATTTTGACACGTAGAATGATCCCATTGGCTCTTCTGTTTGACTTGGCATGCCACATACGTGGCACCAAACTGGGCCTCTAGGAAGATGACATCTTGGGCTTAATGAAATGGGCTCATCACTTTAGCCCCATTAAATGGGCTAGTCCAATGGATTAAGACTTATTTATTTACCCATATATATTGGACTAATATATATAATTTAACTATATTAGCCCAAATTCTTTTATGAATTTAATTTTCATAAAATTTATATGCCTACAATACCGACCGATTTCGGTTGGTAAATTTGAAATTATGATTTTCCGCCCTAGGTAATTGGTTTTTAATATAACAAAAATTACACACACACACACACACACACACACACACACACACACACACACATATATATATATATATATATATATATGTATATATATATATATATATATATAATTACCAACCGGAATAAGTTTTATTTAAATTTTTCCGACCCAGTTCGACCGGAAATACAATTTTAAAATATAAATCAAATGAAATTACGGACCGAAGTCGGTTGATTTTAGTTAACCTTTATATAAATAGCTTTTTAATAAAAATATATAATACTTATATATAGACACTATATCCTCTATACGTGTGTGTATATATACATATATGTACATAATACTTAATTTATTTAACATCCTAAATTTTAATATTTAATATTTAATATCGAATATAGCTTATATATATATATACATATATATATATATATATATATATATATATATATATATATACTATACTATACTGTACTATATGTACATCTTATATAACTTATATATTATAAACTTAGTGTGTGTATATATATATATATATATATATACACGCATAGTATACTATACTATATATACATCTTATATCGAATATAGCTTATATATATATATATATATATATATATATAATATGCATTTTATAGCTTATATACCAATTACGTAATCAATGTAGGATATATTTAATTCGGGTTAGCTTATAGTCTTTTCATTAATCATAATTTTATTCAGTTGAAATAATTTTTTATTGATTTATGGAATCCTTATTTAATGCACTCTTTTTTTTAGAAAAAAAAACAAATAAATAATAAAATGGATAGATTAGTAAATAAATATTCCATGGGAACAGACGTAGTGGGTTTGTTCATGGGGAAATAATTTTTTATTATAATTTTTCAAAAATTCCGACCAACTTCGGTCGAAAAATTTAATTTTTTTCCTTGTCCCACATCGGCTGAAAGATGTGAGTTTTTCCATCTTATAAGTTGAGCTTTGATGCCATAGAGTCTAACAACTGTGGACTAACAAAAAATACGCAAATGATAGGAAGGGTTGTAGTTAGTGCTTAGTAATAAGATTTAATATTCTATATTTAGAATTGAAATAATAATGATAATATATACAAGTACTAATTAGCAATATAGCAATAATATATAATATTGTTGTGCTACGATATCTCGAGCTGGGGAGTATACATATGATACAAAAAAAATATATATCTAGAAGATTTTTAATATTATTATATATTTAAAATCCCGACTAATTTCGGTCGTTGTTTGAAAAATAAATAAATAAAAAACTTAATTAATATCGACCGATTTCGGTCGGTATTTCTTCGACTAATCAAAAGCGGTCGGAAATCGGTCACTTTTTCTCAAATTCCGACCGATTTTGATCCGTTTTCTTGGATAAAATTAGCAAGTCTTTTGGTAGTGAATATGAATTTAGGAGCAATTACGGGTTCTACCAGCAATATCTTAAACATGTTTGGATTATTTAAGGAAGAGTTTGGGAAGTTAATAAATAATAATGTTGTTTGCTGACCCTAAAATATCAATCATACAATTTGGATTCTTCTGTGTTTTGTTTTTCCATAGCAGCATGTGATATGCTATTAGTATTGTGATCGCATGTTTAAAGGAAGTATATTTAGTACTTGACAACTAATGTCTTCTCTTTATTTTCTATGAGAATAAAGTCAATCATAGCTCCTTCCCACGAATTGAAAAAGAAACGGAAAATTACTCATTGTTGAACACAGCCTACATGGAAAAAATTGTGTGATAAAAGCTTTAAATTAAAATTCACAATTATTTACAAGAACCAAAAATGTGAAATCTTATAGATTTGTATTTACATTCTACATAAGTCAATGTTCGAAGGATAATGTATCAAACTCCGAAACATAGATCATAGTATTTCATCAAATCACTCAGGATTTCGCTTTATTGGAAAACATGACTTTTATGAAAAATTCTTTAGCTACTGTTTATCCTTTTGAGTCCTCACGTTCAACCCATTATTCAAAAGTAGGGTCAATGAATTTCTACCATATAATGAGTATACACCTTTGTGGGGTAATTCGTTCAATATATTTCCTTAGTTGCGGGGTCAACAAGCCAAGGCCCGCAGTCCTTTAACATAATTGAATTGTGTGGGGAAATCTGAAAAACAAAATTTAGAAAATTTATGGTCTCAAAGTACTAAATAAATGAAGCAGCTGTTACTATTGGGTGCTATGATGATGGCCAAAGACTAATCCAACAATCGAAGACTGCTCCAAGAAATGAAAATGTTAGAACTGTAATTCAATTATTGTTTCTTCTTTAAATGATAATTGTCATAATGTGAATAATTCATATTTGTTATTGTCAATACAGCCATTGATCCATCAGCAAGGACCCATTGTAACATCATGTTGTTTATTTGCTTGTGTTTAGCAGTTTTCGTTATATCTCACATGCAGAATCAAAGTTGGTTTTTGGTTTGTAAAAGAATGGGGACAAATACTAGTTATATTGTGGTCGACAAAATGGGGGACTTTTTGTGATTGAATTATGACTTGTCTTTGGTTCATGTAGAGTGTATTTCAAGCTAATGTCCATATTAACCTATTGATGGCATTAACCCTTATAATTGTGTTTGTCAAAGAAAAAACACAGTGTGAGCCATAACATCAACATCGATATAATATATATATATACCCACTCCATTATTTTCGATTTATTGTTATATAGTTTTAAAGTAAAGGACAAAGAAAAGTAACCAAAAATAGCCGTGAAAACTTATTGTTACGCTTCAATATTTTATAGAGTAGAGCTCTTTATCATCTTTTTTAAATTTTATCGGGTAAAATATTTATATAACTTATAGATAGTTGAAGTAGCTAGATATGTTAGATATATACAATGCTTAAGAACGGGTTAATTATAAAGGTTCCTAAGGGATCATATTAACAACTAACTACACAAGCAAATCAAATTAGGACTCTTTAAGAAGTTGATTAGCTATATCTACTATGTTTCACGTACATCACCTAACATAAAGTCCTTGGGTGATAAAGATAGTGAAAGCTGTTAACTTAAAATACAATTACCAAATGGGGTTGAGTAAGAATTCTTGACTAGTGACAAGGTTTTAAGTTAAAAGATACTCACTTTTTTTTTTTTACCGATGCAGATGATAAGCAGAAAGATACACAATACGAGAAAAATAAACACAAATAATCACGTAATAAATAAAACAAGGATAGAACTGACAGACGGCCAAATAATATCATCTCTCTTCAATCTCACAAAAAAATATGATAACAAGAATCAAAGACAAAAATAACCATAAGACATTTGCTTGTGACACTCAATCCGATCCCACATGTATAATGAACACTGTTGCGGCATGCAACCCGATTCCAATATCAACATATACTGTTATCGTGTGTAACCCCATCACACACATACACACGTAATATATATATATATATATATATATATATATATATACATATATGTATATATATATATGTATGTGTGTGTGTGTGTGTGTGTGTGTGTGTACACACACACATGTCACGACCCAAAATTAAACCATGTCGTGATGGAGAAATCCACTACAAACTGTCTGATAATAACAAGACTAACATAGTCTGGAGAAATCCAAAGTACAACTAAGGGGAATATAAGGAAGAAGAAAAGCATGATTGCGGTTGCCAGGCAGCTACCTTGCTATCTCCGATGATTCGCTACTGAATATATCAACAACCGCTACCGTGGCCAGAAATGCCTGGATCTGCACACAAGGTGCAGGGAGTAATGTGAGTACACCAACTCAATAAGTAACATCAATAAATAAGGATTGATAAGTAGTGACGAGCTAGATGCAACTATAGTTCATATCACAAAATTCAATAAAGTACGACATGCTTTAAAACCAGAGTTTAAGTCAAATCAGCTTGTTTAAATCTAGTCAGGTAAAATCAATTAAAAATATCTTTCAACAGTTCTCGAACAAGGACTCAAAGCAGCTATGAGCACAAATGATTAAATCATATACCGCCCCTCGGGAAAAACGTTACTCAGTCCTCCCAATCACTAATTCCTCTCAATCACTCAAAACTTAGCACTCGCACTCAGTAGGTACATGTGCTTACTGGGGTATGTACAGACTCCAAAGGGGTTCCGTTAGCCCAAGTGCTATATCAATTCCCGTCATGGCAGAATCAATGAAACATGTTACGACGTGCAGCCCGATCCCATAAATGTCCTCACAATCAGGCCCTCGGCCCCACTCAGTCTTAAACCTTTCCAGTCTCTCGGTCTGTCAGAGATCAAAGTAATCAGCCCAAACAACATTGATATGATGCATCAAATAGAATAATAGAGACTGAGAAATGATGTAAAAATGCATGAACATGACTGGGTACAGGTTATCAACAAAAACAGTGAGAGGAAAACAAGAAAATACCTATAAGGGTCCAACAATACTGGCATAAGGCCTAGACATGGTATCTAGCATGATTTACAGTAAATATTTCAAAAACACATAAGGAGCATATAGCTACAACAAGACATGCAACTTTACAGTTGCTACGGGACGGACCAAATCACAATCTCTGCATGCCCACACGCCTGTCACCTAGCATGTGTGTCACCTCCAAATAGTTACATGACATGAAATCTGGGATTTCATACCCTCATTGCTATATTTAAAACTGTTACTTACCTCAAACCGAGCAAATATCTATTCCGTGATGCATTTGCCTCTGGATTCGGCCTCCAAATATTCCGAATCTAGTCACAACCAGTACAATACCATTAATATATGCTAAAGGAATCAATTCCACAAGAAAAATTACCAAATTAGACCTCAAACCCGAAAATGGCTCAAGCCCGGCCCCCGAGCCAACGTCTCAAAATCCGACAAAAGTAACAAAATTTGAAAGACCATTCACTCAAGAGTCTACCCATACAAAATTTATCAAAATCCGACATCATTTGGTCCCTCAAATTACACTCTGCAAAATCTCAAGACATAACTCCCTATTTTCTTTTCTAAATCGCATTAATTAGATTACAAAAAACAGGAAACTATCATAGCTAGGGGTAATAAAGCTCAATTAACTTACCTCAGTGAATACCCTTGATTTCCTTCAAACATCACCCCAAAAGCTCCAAGGTCCGACTTGTAAATGGTGTAAATGAGCAAAAATCATGAAGTCCCCTTTTTATACCTTCTACCTAGTGAATCCGCACTTGCGGTCCACTTTCACGCTTCTGCGACGCTGCACCTGCGGAATATCCATCGCAGGTGCGGAACTCACTTAGAATCCAAGGTTCCACATCTGCATCCAAATCTCGCACCTGCGGTTGTGCACCTATGCATCTCCCTCCGCTTCTGAAGATCTAACCAACCTCCTCCTTTCCGCATCTGCGCTCCAGGTCTCTCACATGCAAGCTCGCATACGCGACCGCCTTCTCGCACCTGCAGTTCCAGCCCAGCTCAACATTGTCCGCATCTGTGACCTTCCACACACATGTGCAGTCTCGCACCTGTGGCTCCCCATCCGCAAGTGCGTTAAACACTAGAAGCCACAGAAAATCAGTAGAATCAACTATCACTCGAGGCAATAATTTATCCGTTAACCACCCAAAACTCACCCAAGGCTCTCGGGACCTCAACCAACCATACCAAAAAGTCATATAACCTCATACGAACTTATTCAAACCTTCGAATCACTCCAAAGAACATCAAAACACCAAATTACCCTCAGATTCAAGTCTAAAAACTTCTAAACTTCCAAATTCTGCAAACGACGCCGAATCCTACCAATCCACGCTCGATTAACCTCAAATTTTACACACATGTCAAAAATGAAACCGCGAACCTACTCCAACTTCTGGGAGTCCATTCCGACTCAGATATCAAATTTTCTACTGCCGACCAAAATCACCAAATTTCCAACTTCCGCCAATTCAAGCCTAATTCCACTAGAGACCTCCAAATCCATTTCGGACGCGCTCCCAAGTCAAAAATTACCTAACGGAGCTAACAGAATCATCAAAGTTCAAATCTGAGATCGTTTACACATAAGTCAATATCTGGTTGACTTTTCCAACTTAAGCTTCTAAGTAAGAGACTAAGTGTCTCAATTCACGACGAAACCACTCCTGACCCGAACCAACTAACCCGATATATCATAATATAGCTGAAAAACACAAAAGGAAGTAGAAATAAGGAAAACGGGGCTATAACTCTCGAAACAACCGGCGGGGTCGTTACATCCTCCTCCTCTTAAACAAACATTTGTCCTCGAATTGGTCTAGAAACATACCTAGTCTCAAATAGGTGTTGATATCTGCTCTGTATCTCCCAGGTGGCCTCCACCATAGGCTGATCTCTCCACTTCACCTTCACTGAAGCTATGACCTTTGATCTCAACTTTTGAACATGCCGATCCAGCATGGCCATCGGCTCCACATCATAAGTCATATCACCCTCCAATTGAACCGTGCTGAAATCCAAAACATGGGACAGATTGACAACATACTTCTGGAGCATGGAAACATGAAATACTGGATGCACACTCGACAAGTTGGGTGGCATGGCAAGCTTATAAGCCACCTCCCCTATTTTTTGAAGCACCTCAAAAGGCCCAATGAAGCGGGGGCTCAACTTTCCCCTCTTGCTGAACCTCATAACACCCTTCATGGGTGATACCTTCAGAAAAACCTTCTCCCCAACAATGAAAGACACATCATATACCTTCCTATCCGCAAAGCTCTTCTTCTTAGACTGCACCGTGCGAAGCTGCTCCTAAACCAATTTCACCTTATCTAATGCATCCTGGACCAAGTCTGTACCCAATAGCCTAGCCTCACCCGGCTCAACCCATGCTTCTGGAGATCTACACCGCTTCCCATATAAAGCCTCGTACGGAGTCATCTGAATACTCGACTGATAACTATTGTTACATGAAAACTCCGCGAGCAGCAAAAACTGATCCCATGAACCCCCCAAAGTCAATGACACAAGCGCACAACATTTCCAATATCTGAATAGTGCGCTTGGACTGTCCGTCCGGCTGATGGTGAAACGTTGTGCTCAACTCAACCTGAGTACCCAACTTGCAGTGCACGACCATCCAAAACTGTGATGTAAACTGAGTACCTCTATCTGAAATGATGGAAACTGGGATTCCATGCAGGCGAACAACTTCTTGGATATAAATCTCAGCCAACCGATCTGAAGTGTAAGTAGTACCAACTAGAATGAAGTGGATGGACTTGGTCAGCCGATACACAATAACCCAAATATCATCGAACCTCCTAGAAGCCCGTAGGAGCCCAACTACGAAATCCATAGTGATCCGCTCCCACTTCCACTCCGGGATCTCTAATCTCTAAAGCAAGCCACCTAGTCTCTGGTGCTCATACTTAACCTGCTGACAGTTGAGACACCGGGCCACAAACCCAACTATATCCTTCTTCATCCGCCTCCACCAATACTGTTGTCTCAAATCCTGGTACATCTTCGCGGCACCCGGATGGATGGAATACTATGAGTTGTGGGCCTCCTAAAGAATTAACTCCTGGAGCCCATCTACGTTAGGAACACAAATCCGACCCTGCATCCTAAACACGCCGTCATCACCAATAGTCACATCTCTAGCATCACCTCACCGAACCCTGTCGTGAAGAACGAGCAGGTGGGGGTCATCATATTGACGCTCCCTGATATGGTCATAAAGAGAAGACCTGGAGACCACGCAAGCCAATACCCGAATCGACTCCAAAATATCCAATCTAACAAGATGGCCTGCTAAGGCCTGAACATCAAACGCCAACGGTCTCTTTTCTCCTGGAAGATATGCTAAACTTCCCAAACTCTCCACCCGACGTCTCGAAGCATCGGCCACCATATTGGCCTTACCCGGATGGTACAAAATAGTGATATCATAGTCCTTAAAAAGCTCTAACCATCTCCGCTGACCCAAGTTAAGATCCTTCTGCTTAAACAAATGCTGCAAACTTTGGTGATCAGTATAGATCTCACAATGAACCCCATACAAATAATGATGCCAAATCTTCAAGGCATGAACAATGGATGCTAACTCAAGATCATGGACATGATAGTTCTTCTCATAGGTCTTCAACTTGAGCAAGGCATAGGCAATCACCCTACCCTCCTGCATCAGAACACATCAAATACCTATCCTTGAGGCATCATAATACACGATGTAAGAACCTGAAGATGATGGCAGAACTAACACTGGAGTTGTTGTCAAGGTAGTCTTGATCTTCTGAAAGCTCTCCTCCCACTCATCCGACCACCTGAATGTAGCACCATTTTGAGTCAATTTGGTAAAGGGCGATGCAATAGATGAAAATCACTCCACAAAACGACAGTAATAACCCGCCAAACCAAGAAAACTCCTAATCTTCGTGGCTGAGGACAGTCTAGGCCAACTCTGAACCGTCTATATCTTCTTCGGATCCACCTCAATACCCTCACTGGACACCACGTGCCCCATGAATGCTACTAAACCGAGCCAAAACTCACACTTGGAGAAATTTTCATAAAGCTTCTCCTCCCTCCATCTCTGCAATACAACTCTCAAATGCTGAGCATGCACCTCCTGGCTATGAGAGTACACCAAGATGTCATCAATGAATACAATAATGAACACGTCCAAATAGGGCTAGAATACAATGTTCATCAAATGCATGAACGCTGCTAGGGCATTGGTCAACCCAAAAGACATCAGCAGGAACTCATAATGGCCATAACGGGTCCTAAAAGTTGTCATAAGAATATTCGAATCTCGAATCTTCAGCTGATGATACTCGGACCTTAAATCAATCTTGGAGAACACCCTTTCTCCCTGAAGCTGGTCGAATTGATCATCAATACGAGAAAAATGATTCTTGTTCTTGACTGTGACCTTGTTCAACTACCTGTAATCAATGCAAATCCTCAATGGAACCATCATGCTTCTTCATAAATAGAACCTATGCACCCCAAGGTGACACGCTAGGCTGAATAAACTCTTTATCAAGGAGTTCTTGAAGTTGTTCTTTCAACCCCTTCAACTCTGTCGGTGCCATATGATACGATGGAATAGAAATAAGATGAGTGCCCGGCACCAAATCAATGCCAAAGTCAATATCCCTGTAAGGCGGCATTCCTTGCAGATCTGCAGGAATCACATCCGAAAAATCACGTACCACCATAAAAGAATCAATGGTAGGATTCTCTACACTAACATCCCTCACAAAAGCCACATAGGATATACAACCCTTCTCAACCATATGCTGAGCCTTCAAATACGAAGTCTCTATAGTAGGTACACAGTCTATAGAACCGCTCCACACAATCCTCGAAAATCTCAGCATCGCCAATGTCACGGTCTTAGTGTGACAATCTACAATAGCATGACATGGGGATAACAATTCCATACCCAATATAACATCAAAGTGAACCATACTGAGCAAGAAAAGGTCCACTCAGGTCTTGATATGTGGCAATAATTCACGGTTTAAGGCATTATGTACCTTACATTTTATGTGCGTTAATGATAAAAATACATGTGTATGTGCATAATGGAGTCTATTTCATGTGTAGGTGAATTGGAGATAGAAGCCGAGCTAAATGGATGCATAAACGTCAAAAATACGCTCAAGAGTCGAACAGGAGTGACCCGGGCTATAGTCGGGCGTTTGAGCTGTAAAGCCTGGTCATACCAGACTATAGCTGGGCGTTTGGGCTATAAAGCCTGGTATGACCAGGCGTTTGGGGGGCGTTAGAGCCCTAACGCCAGGCCTGGCCAGTCTTTATCTCGGCGTTAGGGCCATAAAGCCTGGTCCCTAGTTCGGTCAAATTAGAGTTTTGAAGGTTTTAAGTGTTTCCCGGTTTGAATATAAGTCTCCTACACGTTTAGTGTTTGTCCCAAACATATAAATAGACCCAAAAATACAACTTTGAGGGAATGATGCCATTTTTGGAGAGAAGATACACACGGGGTCGTTAGGAAGCAAGGGATTATCAGTTTTCTTCATCTTATTCTAGTATTTTCCATTTATGCGATACTTATGCAATTGTTTGATTCTAGCATAAGTGGCTAAACACCCATTGTTATGGGGTTGTGGTTTAGCCATGAATATTGTTATTCGACATTAATTTAACCTTGATTATAGTTCGCTTAATATATGGATGTTTCTTCGATTCTGTGTTTAATTGCTTAATTGTCTGGCCAACAGTTAGGTTCTATATACTATCTATGTTATGCTTGGGAAAGCCGTATATAGATTAGAGAAGAATTGAAGAGAGCGCGATCTTAACCCTTCAGGGGAGCGGATTTGTGGTTAGGATAGGAATATACCTAGTCACTGTGCTTAATTAAACGTCGTAATCTTAGTGCGTTCTAATAGATTAATTTCATAGGAATATAGGTGTCAATATATTGAGAATAGGCGAGTAGTGCTTCTGGATAAGGCTATGAGAACAATTATCAATTAATTAGCAACCATGAGTGAATTATATGAAAGGGAGAGTTAATTAAAATGCAATACGAGTGGTGAATAGATCACAACCCTGGAATATTTGTCTCTACTGAATACATNACAATTAGAGTGATTTGGAAAGTAGTTTACACAAGTCCTTGTGGGTTCGACATTCGATTTAACATTATATTACTTGCTACGACCACGTATACTTGCGTGCGTGTTTAGGACCAACATGTTTTTGGCGCCGTTGCTGGGGACTTAATTATAGACTACTTTCTAGTTACTTGCTTTAATTGTTTATTTCATTGAGTCTAACGTCACGTGATTTTTGCTCTAATCTCAGGAACTTCGATTGAATGCGTAGGGTTAGAAGCCAGGACAGACTTGACGGCTTTGACCCAGACCCTGAGAGAATATTTCACAGGAGGTTGCGAGAAGAAAGAGATACAGACAATATTCAGGACTTCATCCGATTTCATGTGAACATGGCAGAGGAAAAACACATGGCTGTTCAGGAGGTGGCAATGCCCAGTATTGCTAATGTTACCTCCAGTATCGTGAAACCCAGAATCACTGCGCACTTCGAGCTGAAACAGAGCATGATCCAGCTACTTCATGCAAACTGGCAGTTTATGGCTCTTCCACACGAGGACCCTCAGCAACACATTCTGAACTTCTTGGAGATTAGTGATACTTATATCACTAACGGGGTCACGCCAGATTATGTGAGGCTCACACTTTTCCTATTCTCTATATTGGGTGAAGCAAGGCTGAAGGCAGAACCAGCTAATTCCATTATAACATGGAACGATTTGGCGAGAAAATTTCTGGCAAGGTTCTTCCCTTCAGGAAAGACTACAAAGATCAGGAGTGAGATAGTCTCCTTTAGACAGAAAACGGGTGAAACTCTATATTCAGCATGGGAAAGGTTCAAGGGGCTACTCAGAGACTGCCCTCATCACAATCAGACGAACGAGGTGTTAGTTCACACTTTCATTGAGGGGCTCCGTCCGCAAACAAAAATTGTGGTAGATGCAACAGTTGGAGGTAAGGTGTTGGAGAAGAATTATGATGAAATATTGGCATTACTGAATAAATTCTCCAAAAGCAATCCAGACTGGCAAGCTGAGATGAGGAGAAATGTGGCTCAAAAGTCACCAGGGGTTCTTGAACTAGATGTGGTCTCAGCATTGTCAGCTCGGATTTCCACATTGACTAACCAAGTCAATTAGATGAACCTGATCATTAACAAGCAACAATCTCAACCAGTGCAATAGATTCAGGTATTTTGTTAAGTATGTGGAGAGGGTCATTCGAGTGATTTATGCCCAGTCAATCCAGAATCTGTCTGCTTTGTGGGTAACGCGAATAGGGGACAAGCAAATAAATATGGAAACACTTATAACCCCAACTGGAGAAACCACCCAAACTTCTCTTGGGGTGGAAATCAAAGCACTCAGAATCACTACAGGCATCTAGCACCTCAACAGCAGTACAAACCACCTCAGGCTGAACCATCATCAAGCCTTGAGGAGATCATGAAGAGAATGATGAATGAACAACTTGCTTTCAATCAGAAAATAATGGCTGATCACCAAGCCCAGACTGTAGCGATTAGAAATTTAGAACGTCAAGTGGGGCAACTCGCTAGTTCTCAAAATACCCTACCAACGGGGGATCTTCCAAGTGACACTGAAGCTAATCCTAAAGCATCTGTTAATGCTATATCATTGAGGAATGGGAAACAATTGGAAGAAGTCCAGTCTAAAAAGAGAAAGGAGGTAACTTTTAATGAAAAGCCAGCCACTATTGAATCAACATCAGACAACCCAAAAGAATCAGATAAGCTAGCAAAGGAGGCGGTGGCTGAGCAACCTCCACCAATTGTTGCGAGGCCACCCCCTCCATTCGCTCAAAGGTTGCAAAAGGTGAAAGATAATGCAGCATACAAAAAGTTTCTTTACCTCTTGAAGCAGGTACAAATCAATATTTCACTGGTAGACATCCTGCAGGAGGTGCCCAAATATGCTAAATACATCAAGGACATTGTGGCCAATAAACAAAGGTTGACTGAGTTGGAAACCGTGGCGCTCACTGAGGAAGTTAGCTCAAGAATTCGCAGCAAGCTACCTCAGAAATTAAAAGATCCGGGTAGTTTTACTATCCAAATCTCAATTGGTAAGCATGCAGTCGGGCGAGCTTTGTGCGATCTTTGGGAAAGTATAAATTTGATGCCCTATATGTGTTCAAGCAGTTGGGGTTGGGTGAACCATGGACAACAACAGTGATTTTACAATTGGCTGATCGCACCCTTGCTCATCCTCAGGGAGTAATTGAAGATGTGCTGGTTCAGGTTGGCTCTTTCATATTCCCAGCTGATTTCATTATCTTGGACTATGAGCCTGATCAGGAAGTCCCATTTATTTTGGGGCGTCCCTTCCTAGCTACGAGTCGAGCTATCATCGATGTGTGTGAAGGAAAAATGACGATGCGAGTTGGTGATCAAGTGGAGGTGTTTAATATTTATAAGGCACTCAAGTTACCTGTCGACTATGAAGAGCTATCCATGATTACTGTAGTGGAAAGAAAATCGGCATCAATGGTTCCATGCATAAGTCCGGTTGACCCTCTTGAGCGAGTGTTAGTTGGGGATGAAGAAAACTGTGGGGATGAAACAAGGGGAGACATTGAGAAAGTTCTTGAAGTATCTTGCAGTTACCTCCACGGTCTAGGAGAATTTGAAGAGTTGAACAAGCCTGTTACTCTAACCCCTCCTAATCCATCTATTGAAGAGGCCCCAAAGCTGGAACTCAAACCTTTTCCAGCACATTTACGCTATGCCTATTTGGGGAACTCTGAGACATTGCCCATGATCATCTCATCCAGCCTGACCAATACACAAGAATAGAAATTGCTTAGGGTACTTCGTGAGCACAAAAAGGTGATTGGGTGGACCATTGCATATATTAAAGGAATCAGTCCATCGTTTTGCATGCATAAAATATTTTTGGAAGATGGACATCGCTCGAGTGTTGAGCAGCAAAGGAGGCTGAATCCCATCATGAAAGAAGTAGTGAAGAAAGAAGTAATAAAATTGCTGGATGCATGTATCATTTTTCCTATTTCTAACAGCAACTGGGTGAGCCCGGTTCAATGTGTACCCAAAAAGAGAGGGATGACCGTGATTGAGAATGAGAAGAATGAGCTAATTGCTACGTGCACTATTACGGGTTGGAGAGTTTGCATTGATTATCGAAGGCTCAACAAAGCAACCCGCAAGGATCATTTTCCACTCCCATTCATTGATCAAATACTGGACAGATTAGCAGGGCATGAATATTATTGCTTTCTGGACGGGTATTCAGGTTACAATCAAATTGACATATGCCCAGGCGAACAGGAGAAGACCACGTTTACTTGCCCTTATGGCACCTTCTCCTTCAAGCGAATGCCATTTGGTCTTTGCAATGCACCAGCCACCTTCTAGAGATGATGCTGACTATTTTCACTCATATGGTTGAAAAATTCGTAGAGGTGTTCATGGATGACTTCTCAGTCTTTGGGTCATCTTATGATTATTGTTTGAAAAATCTGAGCATGGTGTTGGCCCGTTGTGAAGAAACCAATCTGGTGTTAAATTTGGAGAAATGCCACTTTATGGTGCAGGAAGGCATTGTTTTGGGTCATGGAGTATCTAAAAGTGGCATCGAAGTTGATAAGGAAAAAATGGAGGAAGTTGAAAAACTACCTCCACCAATTTCAGTGAAGGGCGTCCGGAGTTTCTTGGGACATGCATGATTTTCTAGGCGCTTTATTAAAGATTTTTCTAAAACTGCTACTCCTTTGTGCAGGTTGCTGGAAAAAGATGTCAAGTTCAATTTTGATGCACCTTGCTTGAAGGCATTTGAGGAGCTAAAAAAGAAACTGGTAGATGCCCCCATAATTGTTGCACCTGATTGTCAGTACCATTTGAACTTATATGTGATGCAAGTGACCATGCAATTGGGGCAGTGCTAGGCCGAAATAAAGACAAGGTGTTTTATTCCATCTACTATGCGAGTAAGACCCTTGATGATGCACAACAGAATTACACCACCACTGAGAAGGAGCTGTTAGTTGTGGTGTAGGGCTTTGAAAAATTCCGGGAATACTTGGTGGGAACAAAAGTTATAGTCCACACAGATCACGCAGCAATCATGTATTTATTTACAAAGAAAGAATCTAAAGCTAGATTGATGCGTTGGGTTTTACTGTTGCAGGAATTTGATGTGGAAATAAGAGACTGAAAGGGCACTGATAACCAAGTAGCTGACCATATGTCAAGGCTGGAAAATCATGACCATGTCGAGGAGGGTGGAGATATTAAATAAGTTTTTCCTGATGAGCAACTTTTTGGTATAACCCAAGACACTCCTCCGTGGTATGCTGATTATGTGAATTATCTGGTGAGTGGGGTACTTCCTCCGGAAATAGAATCTGAAGCAAGAAAGAGATTCTTACGCGATGTGAAGCCTTACTACTGGGATGAGCCCTACATGTACAAAGAATGTGGTGATCAGTTAACGAGGAAATGTATTCCTGATAAGGAAGTGGAACTTCTGCGGTATGATTGTCATGCATCACCATATGGGGGGCCATCATGGTGGCGATAGAACAACGGCGAAAGTGCTACAACCTGGTTTTTTTTGGCCAACACTATTCAAAGATGCCCACGCATTTGTTAAAAAGTGTGACCAGTGCCAGAGAACAGCAACGATAAAAAGGAAGCACAAGATGCCTTTGAATAATATCTTTGAGGTAGAGATTTTTGATGTATGGGGGATAGACTTTATGGGTCCATTCCAATCATCCAGGGGAAATAAATACATTTTGCTGGTTGTTGACTACGTGTTGAAATGGGTGGAGGCAATTTCATTACTGACGAATGATGCCATGGTTGTCGCTGCATTTTTGAAAAAGAATATATCTCCAGATTTGGTACTCCACGTGTTTTGATTAGTGATGAAGGAACCCACTTTTGCAATCGCTTGCTGAATAACCTTTTAGCTAAATATGGGGTCCGTCATCAAGTTGCAATAACATATCACCCTCAAACAAGTGGACAAGTAGAGGTATCCAACAGAGAAATTAAGAAAATATTAGAGAAAACGGTGAGTGTGAGCACGAAAGATCGGGCTGCTAAGTTAGATGATGCCTTATAGGCATACAGAATGGCGTACAAAACACCAATTGGGGCATCACCATACAAGCTGCTCTATGGGAAGGCATGTCACTTGCCCGTAGATCTTGAATATAAGGCATATTGGGACATCAAGAAGCTAAACATGAACCTTGAAGCCACGGGTGAGAAAAGATTGCTGTAGCTAGATGAATTGGATGAGTTCAGGTTCCACTCATACGAAAATGCCAAACTTTACAAAGAAAAGACCAAGAGATGGCACGACAAACATATAAATCCGCATCATTTTGAGCAAGGCCAACAAGTATTATATCAATTCTAGGCTGAGACTGTTTCCTGGAAAGCTGAAGTCGAGATGGTTAGGCCCGTTTGAGATAGTGAGAGTCACCCCATATGGTGCACTTGAGTTGCGAGCTATACATGGTGAAAGAAATTTTTTAGTGAATGGACATAGAGTCAAACACTACTGGGGTGGCACCATAAATCCTGAGAAGACCAAGTTCGTGCTCGCTGATTAGTGAGGCAAGAGTCTGCGTCGTGCCACGACGTTAAATCAGGCGCTTGTTGGGAGGCAACTCAGCCTGTATATCTTTTCATTATTTTTTTTCAGTGTCAGTTTTATGTTGTTTTTATTTTGCAGAGTAGGGAAAGTTTGAGTAACCAAAAGTTGACGATGGGGAGCATGTTTGAGCTTAAGTGTGGGGTCATCCCGACTCTAAAGATTGAGAATCATGCCCGGGCTATGACCGAGAGGGTCACAGAGAGTATTTCTCACCCTTGTTTTAATGTTTTTCTTTGTGATCATGCATCGAGGACTATGCATAAGATAAGTGTGGGGTGGGGAAAGTACTTTTTGAAGTGAAGTATAATTGTGTAAAATTATTGGTTTAGTTCAATAAAAGTCTCGGATTTTTCCCAACGATGGATATGTTGGACAATTTTCTTGAGGGATAAACTCCGATTTAAAAAACACCAAAAAGATTTTTTTATTTATTTTTTGGATACTTAGGTTGTATACCTTGGTTTTTCTTTGGGTACCGGTTCTTTTCCAAGGGTGTAACTTGAACCGGGTGCTTTAAATTATTTTTGTTTTTTTGCGTAGTTAGGGAGAAACTGAGTAACTTAGAGATACCCATTGACATGTTTGGTGCTGGCATATTAGGTTATGAAATACATTGTGATTTCCCTTGTATTTGGGTTGACTTGTGATGCCGAAGAAAATAAATAGCCTATTTTGTGACACCTTAAATCAGTTGTTTGACTTGTATGCTACATAGTGTGATATTGCTTAATTCGCTCAATTTTCTGTGCTTTCTTGACTTGAGAGTTGAATAAAACCATTGTGATTGAGTCATGTGCAATGTGTGAGTTTGGTTTAGTGATTTCTTAGGCTATCATGTGTAGTCCATAACTTCACCCGTGTGTTAATCGAAGCGAAATTGTAGGTTATGCTAGTCTAGAAGATGACGTAGGCATTTTCTTGCTTGATTATGGATGTGTTTGTCACATGAGAATTAAAATGTCCATTGCTAGCCCTTTGACGCTTTTGACCTTTTCTTTGGTACCCACATTACAAGTCGTACCCCTTTTTTGTTCTTAAATTGAGATTTTTGCACCTTTTCCTCCTAAGGCACTTAGTCGCTAAAACAAGTAAGGTGGGATAGTGGGGATTAACTATTGAGTGGAGAATGGAAAGGCATGTTAGTGCACTAAAAATTGTATTCAAAATCCACTAGCCAATGAACTTTCATGTATGGAGTGTGTGTAGGAAAGAAAGAAAACAAATGATAGTAAAAGTATGTACAAAAAGATACACTCCTCCAAATTTTTATTCATTTGTGCTAGTGAAAATATAGAAATGCTTAATTGAAAAAGGGCTATGTTGAATATGAATTGTGGCAAGGGAATTGGTTGAGAAGAATATGTGTTGATTTGTGAAGGTAGTGTATTAATGTGCTTATGAGGGTTAGTCACTATTCCTAAATATATCATACCCTTCCTTTGGCCTACATTACAACCTTAAAAGACCTTATTGATCCTAGATTTGGATAACTTGAATTAGTGGAGATCTACACTATGGGCAAACTTATGGTACGACCACGGGATGCATATGAATTCTTTGTGAGAGTGAGTCAATTTGTTGAATTGTATGATGTCCTTAAATTATGTTCAAAACCATATTTGAATGTGTGGACTATTTATATTCAATCTTTTGTTGTTGGTGAGGGCACATGATCTTATGAACGATTGGGAATGTTGTAAACTTTCTTGTTGGGTAGGTGCGTGAATTAAAAGGGCTTAGTAGTTGCAAGTTGACTCTTGAGGTTGGGTGGTCGCAATTAGGTTGTTGGTATGATTGATTTAATTGTTATACTTGGGCATGTTTAAAGAAGGGGAAGAATGTGAAATTTTATATGTTCATACTTGATTGCCGGTATCGATCATAGTTAAGGGGTAGGGTGTGTGATTGAAAAGGAAAGTACTCCTTGATAATGAAATGTGCACGTGTTGAAAGGTAGTAAACTGTCCCATTGCTCGAGGATGAGCAAGAGTCTAAGTGTGGGGTGTTGTTGTGTGGCTATAATTCATGGTTTATAGCATTATGTACCTTACATTTCATGTGCGTTAATGATAAAAATACACGTCGTATGTGCATAATGAAGTCTCTTTCATGTGTAGGTGACTTGTAGATGGAAGCCGAGCTAAACGGATGCATAAACGTTAAAAATACGCTAAAGAGTCAAAAAGGAGTGACCCGGTCTATAGCAGGGCGTTTAAGCTGTAAAGCCTAGTCATACCAGGCTATAGCTGGGGTTTTGGGCTAAAAAGTCTGGCATGACCAGGCTTTTGGGGGGCGTTAGAGCCCTAACCCCAGGCATGGCCAGGCTTTATCCCGGCGTTTGGGCCATAAGCCTTGTCCCTGGTCCGGTCAAATTCGAGTTTTGAAGGTTTTAAGTGTTTCCCGGTTTGAATATAAGTCTCCTACACGTTTAGGGTTTGTCCCAAACATATAAATAGACCCAAAAACACAACTTTGAGGGGAGGATATTTTTGGAGAGAAAATACACACGGGATCGTTAGGAAGCAAAGGATTATCAGTTTTCTTCATCTTATTCTAGTATTTTCCATTTATGCAACACTTATGCAGTTGTTTGATTCTAGCATGAGTGGCTAAACACCCATTGTTCTGGGTTGTGGTTTAGCCATGAATATTGTTATTCGACATTAATTTAACCTTGATTATAGTTTAATTGCTTAATTGTCTGGCCAGCAGTTAGGTTCTATATACTATCTATGTTATGCTTGGGAAAGCCGTATATAGAATAGAGAAGAATTGAAGAGAGCGCCATCTTAACCCTTCAGGGGAGAGGATTTGTGGTTAGGATAGGAATATACCTAGTCACCATGCTTAATTAAACATTGTAATCTTAGTGTGTTCTAATAGATTAATTTTATAGGAATATAGGCATTAATCTATTGAGAATAGGCGAGTAGTGCTTCGGGAGAAGGCTATGAGAGAAATTATCGATTAATTAGCAACCATGAGTGAATTATATGAAAGAGAGAGTTAATTAGAGTGCAATACGAGTGGTGAATTGATCAAAACCCTGGAATACTTATATCTACTGAATACACAACAATACTCTTGTTACTTGATAATTAGTTCTTTCATAGAATCGTAGTATAACATAGTTACATTCCTGGATTGTATTTTGGTTTGATTAAATAACAATTAGAGTGATTTAGAAAGTAGTTTACACAAGTCCTTGTGGGTTCGACATTCGATTTCACATTATATTACTTGCTACAACTATGTATACTTGCGTGTGCGTTAGGGACCAACATGTCTACAGACCCCCAATAGTCACCACACACAATCGATAGACACGGTCCACAACAATAGTATCACCCACATGAGTAGATGAATGGACAGATAAAACTAAAGACTCGCGGGGCATATCCAGAAAATGGGCTAAATATGAGGAAACATATGAATACCTTGAACCAAGGTCAAATATTACAGAGGCATCTCTATGACATACTGAGACAATACCTATAATCACAGGAGTTGAAGAAATAGCATCTGGTCTGGTTGGGAGGGCATAGAAACGGGCTTGACCACCACTGATCGGCCTCCCCTTCTAGGGAGACCCCTAGCTGACTGACCTCTACCCCTAACTGACAGGGCGGGTGATGAAGTAACTGGTGCTGAAGTCGAAAGCTGGCTCCTCTCTTGAGATGGACCCCCATGACGACTAGGAAATTTGCTCCACATATTCCCAAACTCCTCACCCTCGAAATAACTCCCTGGTGCTGGTGACGGGGACTGAAGGGAACCCCTAGCATCGGGATAACTGGTAGAAGAACCTGGCATGGAGGAGCCTTAAACTGATGGAGCAGGGGACGAACTCTAGGCTGGGAGGGCACTGAGTAATGAGTGGCCTTGATAAGAACTGTGAGAACTATGGACCGATTATGCACCACGGTGAAAGGCCGACTGACTGAGAATGCCTGAATGGATGACTTCTTCCGTGCTAGAACTGAACCCCATGAGGCACACCACTGAATCCACCTTGTCCACGAGGCCTCTTGGCATCCCTCTCAACCTTCTCCTGACCGCGAACCATCTCAATCCGTCGAGAAATGTCGACAACCTCATCAAAAGTAGCACCAACCACTCTCTATGGGGTCATAAGCAATCAAAGCTGGAAAGTGAGGCCATCTATAAACCTCTTGATCCTCTCTCTATTTGTAGGAACCAACCAGATAGCATGACGGGCGAACTCAAAGAATCGCATCTCATACTGCCTCAGAGACATCTCACCTTGAGGAAGTTTCTCAAACTACCTGCACAGCTCCTCTCTGCGAGACTAAGGCACAAACTTCTCCAGAAAGACAATGGATAATTACTGCCAACTAAGGGGTCTTGCACCGACCGGCTTACGCCTCTCGCAAGCCTCCCACCAACGAATGCAGCACCAGAGAACTGGAAGGTAGTGAATGAGACCCCACCGGTCTCCAGAATGCCTGATGTACGGAGTATCCTCCGACACTTATCCAAGAAACCATGTGCATCCTCATCCTCTGCAAAACTGAAAGATGGAGGCTGGAGTTTCCCAAACATCTCCCATCTACGCTCCTCATCCTCAGGCGTAACAGGAACCACATAGTCTTGAGCAGGTACAACCGGCTGGGTTGGTGGCGCCCGTGGTGTCTGGAGTCCCTGAACAACCTGCTCGGATGTGCGAGCAGCGGGGGTCTGAGTGACTCTTCCGGCCTAAGAAGTGGTTGCGGCCGTAGAAATAGAGACCGCCTGAGCAAGGCCAGTACACACTGACCGAATCTGATCTAGGGCCTCCTAAAGCCAGGAATCACAATAGGCACAGGTGGTGCCTGAGCTGGTCCGCTTGGACATCTACGACTGGGACCTGTTCCTGATATGGAGCAACTAGAGGGTCTACAGGTACTGCCCCATCTATTGAGTGGGCAACACCTCTACCCCTACCACGGCCTCGACTGCGGCCTCAACCTCTCGCGGCCCTGACTGGTGGTACTGGTGGCTGGTCCTCCTGATCAGTAGTGAGAGTCCTCACCATCTCTGAGAGAATGAAACAATAGAAGTTTAGTTACCAGAATCAACAGATTCGCACGACATCAATTCAAGAATGTGACTCTTCCTAAGGGTTCTACAGCCTCTCGAAGATAAGCACGGACGTCTCGGTTCCGATCCGCAAAACTCTACTAAACCTGCTCATGACTCGTGAGACCTATGTAACCTAGGTTCTGATACCAACTTTTCATGATCCAAAATAAACCCTTTCATGATAGAGCCTATCGTGGTACTAGGCAAGCCGACACACATCAAAAATATTTTGATATATCATTAAAAAGGTAATTCAAAGCTTTTCATACTAGAATCTTCATAAAAGAGTTCAAATCGAAATAAAATACGAAAAAGATAGCCCGACATCGGGATGTCACTAAGTCGAGCAACCACTACAAACTGTCTCATAACAACAACACTAACATAGTCTGGAGAATTCCAAAGTAGAACTAAAGGGAAGATACGGAAGAAGTAGGATTGCAATCGCTAGGAAGCTATCTTTCTATATCCGATGATCCACTACTGAATATATCAACAACCGCTACCGTGGCCAGAAATGCATGGATCTGCGCACAAGGTGCAGAGAGTAATGTGAGTACACCCACTAAGTAAGTAGCAACAGTAAATAAAGACTGAGAAGTAGTTGTTTAACAAACGAATTAGACCCTTTAACTAAAGCCTATTTTTAATATGAATATAGGTTACTGATAATCAAGATAATGGGAAAAATGAATAATAAACAATATTACAGAAATAAAAGATCGATGTTGATTGTATTCGAGAATCGGATGCCTTTACAAGCTGTATTCCCCTCCCTTATATAGGAGATTCTTATAACGTATGGTTCTTGCTATGGTTACTCATTAATGAGGTGTTACAAAGGATAACGGTAATTGGGGTTCAGTTACATAATGTTCGAGTAATCAATTGTGGGTCCCTGAATCTGATCGTAGCTTTGTCTAGATTCATTATTACCGTGCCTCTCTCCCATTTTGATCAAGTTGAGTTTCCCGTGGCTGATAAGTTTGTGGGTTTAATGAACCGTCCCTCTTTGTATCGTATCTCTTCAAGGAGTCACGTCCAGCTGCCGCGTTTTCGTGTGTCTACGTGACTAGATGAGTTGTCAAAAGCTGGCTTACGTGTGAAACTCTTTTCTTACCAATACGGATAGTCTTCCCACTTACCATATAATTAACGATTAATATTTGGTAAGTGGATATTCATTTATGGCGGGAATTTTTTGCCGCCGCTTTTCCTTGAATCATTGTATCCTTCTCTGCACCATGGGCGTCATTTGTCACTTCTATTTAATGCTCATACCACGTACCCTTTTCGGATTGGTTCTGCATTTACTCAACAGCTTTTAGGGGTTTTTCGGCTGTTACAGTCCCGAAGTGACACCTTCAATTATGACTTTTCATCATTATTTTCCTTTTTCTTCATGTTTGATGGTTGTCTTCAAGTATAAAATCATGTTTTCGTTTCTTTTCTTCCATGAAACAATTTTCTAACTTTGTCTTTTGTAAAGAACTTTCTTCTTTTCCTTTGTAAACATGTCTTCTTCAAACCAACCTCAAAGAGTAATAGATATTGAAAGTTTAGCTTCTTCTTCTGCTCCGACTAGTAGTCGAAGGGGTGGTAGACTTAGAAGTATAGGATCCACTCCTTCGAGGGGCTCTTCTTCTTCTCAGATTGTTCCTTCTCCTTCCACTAGATCTCCAGTTTCTCCGAGATTTAGAGTTTCTCGGTCTTTGTCTAGAAGTAGAGGCGAATGCCTTCGTGAACCTGGAGTCGATGAAATTGTCCTTGCTGAGTTTGTTTTCGCTAGGGATAGTCATGTTCTTGTAGATCAATCTTCTTCTCTTGATAGTGTAGAAAGATATCCAACCCTTATAACTGAGGGTCAGATTTCCCTTGTTCGTAGGGAATGCTTTTGGAAATCTGAATTTCCTGTCTATATTCCGAATAGTAATCAAAGAATAACGTCTTACAAGATGGTATATTCTTTTGTGTATATGTATCATTTCACTTTAGAGTTTAGACCCCCTATTGACCCAGTTATAATTGAGTTTTTCCATTTTTTCAATATCTGCTTAGGACAAGTTGGCCCGCTTGTGTGGCGAGTTGCCGCATGCCTTAGGAGTTTGGCTTCTTTAGTTACCTTCAACCATCTTATTTAGTCTAATCTCCTACCTTATTTCGTGAAGGGGTTTTTACTCTGACTGCTAGAAGTAAAAGAGTGTTGGTAACCCCTGGAGACGATAAGGATAGGGGTTGGAACCTCCGGTATGTTGCTGTTCCCACAGCTGGTTTAGTGGGTGAAGAAAATCTTCCCTTCCTTGAGAAGTGGAATCGCGCACGTGAGTATGCTTTAGCTTGCATTTAATTTTTCTTTTTTTGACTTGAGATGTTTTATTTAACACCGCATCTGCTTATTTTCCTTTTCTCAGCAATCATGAATATTATTGAGAATGTCTCCGGTATTCGTGATTGGGTAGAAAAACTGTTATCTGTTACTTCTTCAGAAGAAAGATCTTGGAAGTACCTCGCTGGGTGATATGGTTGGCAAGTAAATACCCACAGTTTGTGAATATTTTGTTCTTGCTTCTTTCCTTACTTGAGTCTCTTTTTTTTTTGTCGTTTAACTTTTCCCCCTTTTAATAGGATTCTGTACTCGTGGGGTGTCTGCTTCCTCTATCCCGAAGATGTCCTTGGATCAAGCCCAGGAAATTATTGTTGGTTCATCTTCCTCGAAGAGGAAGATTAGTGAGTCTCGTTCCATGGAGGAAGAGGAATAGGGTGCTTTAGTGCCAGGCCACGGAGAAGGCAAATGGTTTTAGATGATGAGCCTACTGCCTCAACCTTGCCTCCCGTGTCTTTGATTGAGCCCCTTGTCTTTGATGACGTTTCACATTCCTATATTCATAGTGGTATTGATCTTGCTCACGACAACGTCCCTTTGGCTGCTGTCTTTCTTGCTTCTTTGAGAGAAGCTGTTTCATCTATTCCTTTGGCTATCTCAACTTTTGTTGCTGCTTTGCCTGTAACTTCTTCAATTGTTCAAATTTCCGTGCATGCTTCTTTGCTCGTGGCTTCTCCAGCTCGTCAAACATCCATGCCTGTTGTTATTCCATCTCTACCTGCTTCCATGCCTTCCGTTAGGGAAGTAGGGTCTTCCAGCAGAGAGATGTGGCAGGTGGTAATAGAGGTTCCAGCTAAGGGAAACCTTTTCAAGAAGACGGGTGAGCCTAAAGTATGGCTCGAGCCTTTGGTAGGTCCTGCTGAGAAAGAAAATCTAGCTAGCCACGGTGCTCTTACATGGGCAAATGAGGTCGTGCATACCTCTTTGAAGGTATGGTGTAAGTTATCCTCTTTCACTCTCGTATATGAACTTTACCATATCTGACTGGTTTATTTCTTGTAGATTAACCATATAGGAATGGCGCTTATGAAGAGGATTTCAAACACAGACAAAGAGACAAGAGAGTTGCATGCAGAAGTTGATAATTGAAAATAATTGGAATGACAAGAAAGTTGTAGGCCTAAGGATTGACATGGACGCTTTAGAAGATGAAAGGAGTACCTTGAAGCGGCAGATGAGACTTATGGCAGCAGAACTAGCAGTGGGGCAGGCTTCATGTAGTCAAGCTGACAAAGATAAGAGTGTTCTGGAGTCTTCGTTCGCGGAGCAGCTGTCCCGTGCCTCAGAGGAGATTAGAGACCTGAAGAACTTGCTGGGGCAGAAGGAAGAATACTCAGGCGAGCTCGTGTAATCACTCACTCGTACTCAAGAAGATCTTCGAAGGGCTTTAGACAAAGCTCAAACTTTAGGGGAGACGATTGTTCCATTAAGGGCCGCTCATGAAGCTGCGGAGGCGGAGAAGGACGGGTTGAGGGCTGAGCTTCAAGTGTGGGCACAAGATTATGAATATTTGGAAAAGGTGGCTGCTGTCGATGTGAGCTGGGCGTATATTAATTCTCTCCTTGACACATTGATGGAAATGAGTCAAGAGGGTTTGGACCTTAGTGCTGAAATAGCCAAAACTAAGGAAGCCGTGGAGATGGCTCAACAGGGTCATAACCTCTCTTCACCTGATAGTGAGACTCCAGCCCCTCATGCCTCTTCATCCTCAGTTGCTCCCGCTCCTTCTACCTCTGAAGTTAACCCCTCCCTTGAAAATATTTTGGTTTATCCCTTTTTTCTTTTTCTTTGTATCAATTGGTGGTTAACCCCAGTCCCATCGGGGGTAAGTTTTGATTTCCTTTAAGTCCCCAAATGAAAACATAGGGGCACCACAATGTAAATATGAAAACTTTAGCCGTTTTTAATATATAAATGTTAGTTCGACTTTTGTTGAGTTTCTGTTTCACTCTTTGAGTCTTTTGCATGCTTTATTTATCGAGGTTTTAGTTTTACCTTCGAGTTTTGCATGTTGAATTCTTTAGCTACTCGTTATAATAGGCACTGTGTCATATTAAATGCGTGCCTTTTTGTAATAGGCATAGTTTATGGAAGAGGGCCCTTTATAATTGACATGAAGAAGATGTCTCAACTTCATGATAATGCAATAGAGTGATAGGAATTTTACACATGTTTAAGAATNGCATGCTTTATTTATCGAGGTTTTAGTTTTACCTTCGAGTTTTGCATGTTGAATTCTTTAGCTACTCGTTATAATAGGCACTGTGTCATATTAAATGCGTGCCTTTTTGTAATAGGCATAGTTTATGGAAGAGGGCCCTTTATAATTGACATGAAGAAGAT
Source organism: Nicotiana knightiana (assembly GCA_005239525.1). Taxonomy (NCBI): domain Eukaryota; kingdom Viridiplantae; phylum Streptophyta; class Magnoliopsida; order Solanales; family Solanaceae; genus Nicotiana; species Nicotiana knightiana. Next base: position 50,997 of record ML413869.1, read on the forward strand.
GTCTCAACTTCATGATAATGCAATAGAGTGATAGGAATTTTACACATCTTTAAGAATATTTCTAAGGAAATTTTTTTGTTTAAACTCCCATGACATTTTACATGTGTTTGGTTATTGTCTAAAACTCACGCTTGCAACTGTTTTTTGTTTAACAGGTTTTGATATACTTTTGTATTTCGTAACTGTTTTTAATAGGTAACAGTTTTTCGATATTAATACAAGGAAATAACTGTTTTTTACTAGTAACAGTTTTTATAAAGATTGGGGTTTTTACCTGCAACTATTTTGGAAATAATTTCTAATAAGTACGAGGGAAATGTTTTCTTATTCGTAACTGTTTTATTCGAGAACATTTTTTTGAATGAGTATATTGATGATGATCGTTTACCCCTAACTGTTCTTGTTACAACAGTTTTGAAAAGATGTACATTTCTTTCTCGTGACTAACAGTTTGCCTTTCAACCTAAATATGTTCGAAGGTTTTTTTTTTTTGCATTAGGCTTTGTATTTGGATGGATCTTTTGATTTCATTCGATTCTATTCGTGTCACTTGTCTCATTGGGTAGATGGGTCTTTAGGCTCGAGGTTTTGACTTTCTGATAGTCTTCTTTGCTTCGTCATAGCCTTCCATACTATATAGTCCCCCAAGTGTTTGAGCTGTGAAGAATGAAATCTTGAGCACTTGATTATTCCTTCCTTGTGGTCCATTTCCTAAAAAGGAAAAACATTCCGGACACGAAGGTATATAGTTTTTTAGATGATGACTGCTTAACCATTTTTAAAATGTCCATTAGAAAGTGTAACCCTAGACCGTGAATTGTGTTACTTCTTCGTGTCTTTGCAGGTCTAATATCATCATCTGGTGATGGGTTAGATTTATGCATATCATCTAAAAAAGTTAGTAAAATTTTTAAATGTTCAAAATAAAACCTGAACGTGTGATACCTGACGGTGGGTTTTCTTTTCTTTCTAGAAGTAATACTTCTCCAGATGGATGACGTTCAAACTTGTTGGTAGAAATCTACCGTCCATATCGTCCAATTCATAGGTGCCTTTTCCGGCTATGCCTCGGATTTTGGAAGGTCCTTCGCAGTTTAGATTTAGCTTTCCTGCACCTACTTCTTTTATTGATTGAAAGACTTTTTTGAGGACGAAGTCCCCAATTTTAAAGTACATGAGATGAACTTTACGGTTGTAATAATGCTCTATGATTTGTTTTTGAGCAGCCATCCGTATTAATGATGCTTCTCTTCGTGGTTCGAGCATGTCGAGGTTGGTCCTTTATTCATCATCGTTTTCACCTTCCATTGCTGTTGAGAACCTTATGCTTGGTTCGCCAATATCCACTAGTCTTAAGGCTTCTGAGCCATAAACAAGTGTGAACAAAGTTTTTCCCGTGGCTATATTTGAAGTTTTTATGTATGCCCATAGTACCGCTGGTAACTCATCATGCCAGTTTCCTTTGGCGTTATCCAGCCATTTTTTTAGATTGTTGATGATAACCTTATTAGTTGACTCAGCTTGACCATTAGCCACGTGGTGGTACGGCGTTGAGGTGATTCGCTTGATTTGCAACCTTCCGAAGAATTCTGTGATTTACGAGCCTATGAATTGTGGGCCATTATCACACACGATCTCCTTCGGTATTCCAAAGCGACATATTACATTTTGCCATAAGAAGCTTTTAACTTCCTTTTCTCGAACTTTTTTGAACGCTTCTGCCTTTACCCATTTTGTAAAATAGTCGGTTAATACGAGTAAAAACCGTACCTGTCCGTTAGCTGTGAGAAGAGGTCCTACTATGTCCATACCCCATTTTATCAAAGGCCATGGGGATATTATTGGATGTAATAATTCCGGTTGTCGATGCATGTTATTGGCAAACCTTTGGCACTTGTCACATTTGGATACGAAATTCTCGACTTCCTCTTCCATCTTAGGCCAATAGTATCTAGCTCTGATTAGTGTTTTCACTAAGGATCTCGCCCTTGAGTGATTTCCACAGTGTCCTTCGTGGACATCTTTCATTACAAATTCCGTTTGGTTAGGTCCAAGGTATTTAGCTAGGGGTCCTCCAAACATCTTGCGATAAAGTAAGTTGCGAATAAGGCAGTACCGTGCAACTTTGCAGCGTAGCACTTGAGCCGCTTTCCCATCTTCAGGTACGGTGCCATTCTGCAAAAAATTAAGAATTTCGTTTCTCCAGTCCCAGGTTAGGTTATTGAAAGTTACCTCATTCTTGTCCTGGTCTATTATTGAATGAACTAGTTGAACGAAAATTGTATTGTCTTTGTTCGTTACTTCTGTGACTGCTGCGAGGCTGGCAAATGCATTTGCCTTTGCATTTTCCTCCCTAGGTATTTTCACTACCTTCCATGTTTTGAATTATCTCACGAGGTCACGTGCGTTTTCAATATATTGTTGCATTCTGGTCTCTCGAGCGATGTAAGTCCCCTGCATCTGATTTAGTACCAGTTGGGAGTCGCTGTTGATCACAATTTGTTCGATTGTGAGCAGTCATGCAAGTTCAAGCCCTGCAATAACAACTTCGTACTCTGCTTCATTGTTAGTGATAGGATAACACTTTATAGATTGCCATGTCTTTTCACCCGTGGGTGATATAAAGACTATGCCTAATCCGAAGCCTTTTATATTTGAAGAACCATTGGTGAACAAGGTCCATAGGCCTGGATTAACACCGTTAAAGAGTTGTAACTATTTTTCTACTTCAGATACAATGCTATTACTAAAGTCAGCAACAAAATCAGCTAGTATTTGAGACTTAATTGTAGTTCTAGGCTGATAGATTATCTCATGCTCACTTAATTCTATGGCCCACTTGGCTAATCTTCCTGACAATTCTTGTTTATGTAGAATATTTCTTAAAGGATATGAGGTGACAACAGTGATTTGGTGGCATTGAAAATTAGATGCCATTATTAAAGCTAGGGCTAACTTTTCTAGATGTGGATATCTAGTCTCAGCATCTAGCAAAGTTTTACTTACATAATAGATTAGTGATTGTTTACCTTTTTCTTCTCTTACCAATACTGCACTTAAAAACAATTTCTGTGACAGCCATGTAGATGTAAAATATTTCCCCTTATTTTGGTTTCCAAAGTAGTGGTGGTTGCGATAGATAAATCTTCAGGTTTTTGAGGGTATGCCGACACTCTTCAGTCCATTCAAACTGATTCTGCTTTTCTAGAATTGAGAAGAATTTAAATTTTTTTTCTAAAGATCTAGAAATAAACCTACCCAAAGCTGCTATTCTCATTGTCAGTCTTTGAAGTTCCTTTTTATTTGTTAAGACATCAGGTATTTATTCTATGGCTTTAATTTGAGCGGGATTTACCTCTATTCCTCTGTTTGATACAAGGAAACCCAAAAATTTGCCCAATTGCACTCCAAAAGCGCATTTCTCTGGATTTAACTTCATATTATACCTGCGTAAAATATCAAAAGCAGTAGAGAGGTGCTGGAAATGGTCTTGTGCTTGTGTTGATTTTACCAACATGTCATCAATGTAAACCTCCATCGTTTTTCCCAGATGTTCTTGGAACATCTTGGTCACTAACCTTTGATAGGTGGCTCCAGCATTTTTTAAGCCAAAAGGTATGACTTTATAACAATAAGTCCCCCTATTCGTGATAAAGGAGGTTTTTTCCTCGTCTAGAGGATCCATTTTAATCTGATTATAATCAGAATATGCATCTAGAAAGCTTAATAGTTCATGACCTGTGGTGGTATCAATCATTTGATCTATATGGGGCAATGGCTATGAATCTTTGCGGCATGCTTTGTTTAAACCAGTATAATCTATGCATACTCTCCACTTGCCAATCTTTTTAGGTACTACCACGGTGTTCTCTAACCATTTAGGGTACGTTACTTCTCGTATCGAACCAATCTTCAAGAGTTTCTATGCCTCTTCGTCAATCACTTGGTTCTTGAATGGTCCTTGATTTCTTTTCTTCTGTTTAACAGGTACGAATGATAGATCTTCATTTAGTTTATGAGTCATCACTTCCGGTGGAATGCCTGTCATATCTGAGAGACACCATGTAAAGAAGTCTGCGTTAGCCTTTAAACAACCAATTAACTTACCTCTTCGAGCGGAGTCTAGCCTCGTGCCTATATACACTTTCTACTCAGGCTTTTGTTCGGATAATGGAACAACTTCGAGCTCTTCTGTAGTTGTTTTGATGTTATCATCTTCCTCTGGTTCACGAATGACGTCCGGTCTGGAATCTGTTTCTTTGTGCTATAGTATACCTTCCGTGGTAACTTGATTTTCCTTCTCATATGCATTTTCTTTCGTACCTGTTTCAGCAATGATACCTTCCGTACCTATTTGAGAAGTAATTTATTCCTGGCATGTTTGGGTGGTGATACCTGCTTGGGAGACGTCCTTATCTCGTAATTCTTCCACCTCTATTTTCTTGTTGCAGTGTACCGCATAATTTATATTTTTTGCAGTCTGTTGATCTCCTTTGATATGTTGAATCCCCCATTCAGAGGGAAATTTAATTACTTGATGCAATGTGGAGGGTATAGCTTTCATGTCATGGATCCATTGTCTTCCAATGATCACGTTATAAGTCATGTGAGTATCGATGACTTGCAACCTAACTCTTTTGATCACCACCTCAGCATAAGTGCTAAGCTCAATTTCTCCTTTTTTTTACAACTGTAGAGTTATCAAACCCTAATATGGCTCGTGATTTTGGGATTACTTGATCCCCCAGCAGCATTCTTCCATGACTCTTAGCAAAATGATATTGAGTGAACTGCCTGGATAAGTCAACACTCTTTTCACGTTAGTGTCATGAATAAGTAAAGATATTACCAGAGCATTGTTATGTGGAAGCATTAATCCGGTAATGTCTGCATCATCGGAGGTTATATCGTCTTCTTCACGAGCATGTTTCCCGTGTGTAATTGTGAACTTTGTGGTTGTTTTGCAAATCACTCTGCTTACTTCTTCACCCATGTGTATTACGTTAACGGTTCATTTTGGAGAAGGAGGCTTTGGGGGCTCCTGCATGTTCCTCATGTATGCATGTTTACCTTTATCACTAAACAATTCTATTAAATAGCCATGTTTTAACAAATTTTCTACTTCACCTTGTAAAAATCTGCAATCCGCAGTTTTGTGCCCATGATCGTTGTGAAATTCACACCAGTGATCTGGATTTCTTCTACTTGGATTTGACCGCATCTCTTTGGGCCACTTAACCTTGTCTCCCATGTGTTTCAATATTGAAAGAAGTTAAGTAGTACTTACATTAAAGGTATGATCCTCAATTTGGGTACTACTCTAGGTCATTCATCTCGATCTTTTCTAGATCTAGACGAGGATGAGACTACATCTCTTCCTTGTGCTCTATAGTCCGACCTAGTGTTTTCAAACCAGGAGCGGATATCGCGTCGCGAGGGTCCTGAGCGGAAATGACGTTAGTACCCTGCCAAACCAAGGAAAGTGCGAATCTCGGTAGCCGATGAAGATCTAGGCCAGCTCTGCACCACCTCTATCTTCTTTGGATCAACCTGAATACCCTCACTGGACACCACGTTCCCCAAGAACGCTATTGAATCAAGCCACAACTTACACTTCAAACATTTTGCATACAATCTCTTCGCCCTCAAAGTTTGAAGCACAACTCTGATATGCTGCTTATGGTCCTCCCGAGATTAGGAATACACCAAGATATCGTCAATAAACACGATGATGAAAGAATCCAAATAAGGACGGAATACACTGTGCATCAACTGCATAAAGGCTGATGGGGTATTGGTCAGCCCGAATGACATAACCAGAAACTCATAATGACCATATCTAGTCCTGAAAGCAGTCTTTGAAATTTTTGGCCCCCGAATCTTCAACTGATGATAGCTGGAATGCAAGTCAATCTTGAAAAATACCCTGGCACCCTGGAACTGATCAAACAAGTCATTCATACGAGGCAAGGGATACCGGTTCTTCACCGTAACCCTATTCAACTGCCGATAATCAATACACATACGCATAGAACCATATTTCTTGTTTACAAACAAAACGGTGCACCCCAAGGTGACATACTAGGCCCAATGAACCCCTTATCTAGGAGTTCCTGAAGCTGCTCCTTTAATTCCTTTAGCTCTGTTGGTTCCATACGATAAGGTGGAATAGAAATAGGTTGGGTACCTGGCACCAAGTCCATATCATAATCAATGTCCATGTCAGGTGGCATGCTTGGTTGGTCTGCAGGAAACACGTCTGGAAAGTCACGGACCACAGGAACCGAATCAATAGCGGGAGTCTCACCACTGACATCCCTCACAAAAGCCATATAAGATAAACACCCCTTCTCAACCATGTGTTGGGACTTCATGTAGGAAATCACCCTACTAGGCACATACTTAGAAGAACCTCTGCACTCAACCCTCGGATATCCTGGCATAGCTAAGGTCACGGTGTTGGCGTGACAATCAAGAACAACATGACACAGAGATAACCAATCCATGCCCAATATCACATCAAAATCGACCATGCTGAGTAACAGTAGGTCCACTCGGGTGTCTAGACCCCCAATAGATATCACACACGACCGATACACACGGTCCACAATAATAGTATCGCCCACCGGAGTCGACACATGAACATATGTAAGTAAAGACTCACGGGGCATATCCAGAAAATGACAAAATATGATGAAACATAGGAATATGTAGAACTGGGGTCAAATAAAGCCAAAACATCTCGACGATAGACTCAGACAATACCTACTATCACTGTATCGGAGGCTATAGCATATGGCCTGGATGGAAACGCATACATACGGGCCTGACCTCCACCTGCTCCACCTCCCCCTCTAGGGCAGCCTATTGCTGACTTACTACCACCTCTGGCTATCTGGGCGGGTGGTGAAGTAACTGGAGCTGAAGTCGAGGGCTGGCCCCTCTGCTAAGAAGAACCACCAGAACAACGGGGACACTACCTCCACATATGCTTAAACTCTCCGCACCCAAAACAACTCCCTGAAGCTGGAGGCAGGGACTGATAGAAACACCTGGCACCAGAATGGCCACTAAAAGAATCATGCATAGAGGAACTCTAAACTTGTGGTGCTCGTGCTGCACTCTGGGTTGGAAAGGCATAGAATAAAGAACGGCCTGACTGAGAACCGTAGGGACCATGCCCTGAAGATGCACCACTATAGGCTGGGCGGACTGAATAAAGAGGCCTGAAGGAACGACCTCTACCATGCTGAAAGTACCCCATGGAAGGAGCACTACTAGAACCACCCGATTCACGAGGCCTCTTGGCCTCCCTCTCCTCTCGCTCCTGGCGGTGAACCGACTCAACATCTCGAGAAATATCAACGACTTGCTCGAATGTAGAATCTTATACCCTCTCCCGAGTCATGAAAAGGCGGAGTTGATAAGTGAGGCCATCCACGAATCTCCTAATCCTTTCCCTATCAGTAGGGACCAACTCGGTGGCATGACGAGACAACTCCGAAAATTGCATCTCATACTGCATCACTAATATCTCCCCCTGATGCGGCGGCTCAAAATGCCGGCGTTGCTCCTCTCTGTGATACTGGGTACATACTTCTCCAAGAAGATAGTAGAGAACTGCTTCCAGGTGAGGGGTGCTGAACTAACAGACCTACGCCTCTCAAAAGACTCCCACCAAGTGAAAGCACCACCGGAAAAGTGAAAAGTAGGAAACGAGACCCCGCTGGTCTCCAGAATTCCAGCAGTATGCAGCATCATCTGACACTTAGCTAGAAAACCTTGTGCATCCTCGCCCTCAACACCATTGAATGTTGGAGGCTAAAGTCTACTAAACATCTCCATTCTACACTGCTCGTCCTCTTGCATAGCTGGGCCACGAAGTCCCGAACTAGGGCAACCGGTTGGGCTGGAACCGCCTCCGGTGTCTTATAGCCATGAGTAACATGCTCAGGTGTCCGAGCAATTGTAGTCTTACTGCCTTCCCCGACCTGAGAAGTAGCGGCAACTACCCGAGCAAGGGTGGTACACACAGTCAAGATCTGAGCCAAGGTCTCCCGAACACCCAGTTTAACAATAGGCACAGCCGGTGCCTGAGCCTATCCCGCTGAAGTATCTGCGACGGGAATCTGATCCTGAACAGTAGAGGGATCAACTGGTATTGCCCTGTCTGCAGCATGTGCTGGCCCCTACCTCTAACACGGCCTCGACCGCGGCCTCGACCTCTCGCTGGTCTAGCTGGTGGCTGATCACCCTGATCGGTAGCGCGACTCCTCACCATCTGTGAGAGAATAAAACAACAGAAGTTTAGATTTCAAGAATCAAAAAAATGGCACAACATAATTAAAGAAAAATGGGATTGTTCCTAAGGGTTCCGCAGCCTCTCGAATATAAGTACAGACGTCTCCGTACCGATCTGCAACACACTATTAAACCTGCTCATGACCGTTGAGTCCTATGTAACCTAGGCTCTTATACCAATTTGTCACGACCCCCAAACCCTAACCGACCGTGATGGCGCCTATCGTGGAACTAGGCTATCCAACAATCCCATATTTACAATTTCATTCCAAAATCCCAACTCATTTTCAACACTTGATAGACGTAAATAAATTACTGAATCTATTAAGCAAAACAAATAGTTAAACAGTCTAAAACTACTCATAAGACCCGGAGTCAACATGTCATGATCATCTAAGGAATTTACCAAAAAGTCTACTATTATAATACAAAACCTCTGGACGAATAATTAGGTAAAACATAAGAAGGGAAAACAAAGATGTCGTGGACGCTGAACAACTACCTCTATGTCCTGAACCCTGGCTCCGCACATAATAGATGGCTAATGCTCGGTATCAGCACCTGTATCTTCACATAGGCGTGCATGGAGTAATGGGAGTACGCCAACTCAGTAGTAATGGAAATAAATCAAGTCTTAAGTAGTAAGAAACACGTCAAATCAAATCATCAGTACACAATATGCACAACCTTTCTTTCCAACAGTATATACATATATATATATATATATATATATGAAATCAACATGCCTTGAAATCCAACTTCAGTAAAATCCTTTGAAATATGTGTTTTCCAACAATTTCAGAAATAAAGATACCTAGAGAATCATAAATCTCCCATTGGGCAGAACATCACTTAGCATACCCTCGGGCAAAAACATGAATCATAATTCGCCCCTAGGGCAGAACATCACCCATCGTACCTCATAGTCACTCAGTATCAGCCCCTTGGGCAACCTCACTGTCACTTATTCCTCCCAATCACTCGTCACTTGGCACTCGGCACTTGCACTCAGTAAGTAGCTGCGCTCATTGGGGGTGTGTACAGACTCTGGAGGGGCTCCTTCAGCTCAAGCGTTAATATCAAGCCACCTCATGGCATGTCATATCCTCACAATCAAGCCCTCGGCCTCACTCAGTCAGCAACTCTCAAAAGCCCCTCGGGCGAATCAGTAAAACGGTGTACTTGACCCAAAGCATCATTTTATATCTGAAAATAGTGTAACTAAAGCTGAGTTTCGAAATTAGTTAAGCATAACATGACTGAGTGTAAATCATAAATCAACACAGTGTGGAAAATAGCAGTAAACAGAAAAGCCCCCAAGGGGTCTAAACAAGCTGGCACGAGGCCCCAAACATAGGTTATAGCCCAAAATATAGCAATAGTTTTAAAACACAATTTAACATATGATTTAGAGTAAAATACGCAACTCAATAGTTGTCACGGAGAGGACCAAGTCCAATCCAAAAATCAGTGCAAGCCACATACTCGGTATCCGACATGTGCGCCATTCTAAAAACAGCAGGGAATACGAAGTCCGGGGTTTCATACCCTCAGGACAAGATTTATAGCCATTAATTAACTCTACCGGGCCACAATACTAATCCGCGATGCTCTTGCCCATCAAATCGGCTTCCGATTTCTCCAAATCTAACCAAAAACAGATTAACATCATCAATATACACTAAATGAACAAAACCCAATCGAAAACTACCAATTTGACACAATTGTCGAAATTTGGCCAAAACCGAGCCCCGGGCCCACACCTCAGAATTTTATAAAATTTACATTACAAGAATCCTCATCCTCCAAAAATTCTATACATACCATGAACACCAAAATCAGACCACAATTGCCCACTCAAATCATCAAAAGAAATTTCCACTTCTCATGTACATAACCTCCCCAATTTTGGGTTTAAATTCAACAGATTTTCGGTTTAATTGCATAGAAAACGACATAGAATAGAGTTAAGAAGCCGAAAATCATACATCCAAGTGATTCCCTTTGATTTCTTCTTCAAACCCTCTCAAACAGCTCCAATCCCGTTCAACAATGGAGGAAAAATGGACTCAATTCGCAAAAATAGCCTTTTAAAACATTCTGCCCAGCACTAAATCCTTCTATAGTGCGATCGCATTTCCAGGGATGCGTTCGCAATGCACAGTCCAACCCACTCTATGCGTTCGCACACCCACACACGCGTTCCCGTAACTAAAAAATCCATCCCTCTCACGCGCCTCAGAACTACTATGCGATCGCACAAGGGGCCACGCGACCGCACTGCTCAAGACTGCCCAACCTATGCGATCTCAAATCTTATTACGCGATCGCATAGAAGAAATTGTCTACCTCAATCTGTACTCTACGCGTCGTGGATGAACTCACACGATCACAATGAAGAAACCATTACTGCTCAAACACAAGAAAAAGAGCAGACTCCTGAATACCAAAAATGCCCGTTTGAGTATCCGAAATACACATGAGGCCTCTGGGACGTCAACCAAACCTACAAAAATATCCCATAACTTCATTCAAACTTAGTCTAGCCTTCGAAACACCAAAAACAACGCAAAAACACCAAAATCACATCAAATTCAAGCCTATGAACTTTGAAACTTCTAAATTTTGCCAATGATGCTGAAACCAACCAAAACATATCCGATCGACCTGAAAATTTTCACACATATCCAAAATGACATTATGAACCTGCTCCCACTTCCGAAAATCCATTCCGACCCTGATAGCCTATTTTCCCCTATCGACCGAAAATTGCCAAAAACTAACTTTCGCCAATTCAGCTAATTCTACACCGCTCATCAAAACTTCATTCCGAAAACACTCATAAGTCCCAAATCACCTAACGAAACTATCCAAGCCATAAAATCCACATTCTGGTGTCGTTTACCAATAAGTCAACTCCGAGTTGACTTTTCAACTATTAAGCTAATTTAAGAGACTAAGTGTCTCAGTTCTCACCACGACCACTCTGAACCCGAACCAATCGACCCAAAACAATAAAAATAGGCTAAGAAGCATATGATAAAGCACAAATGGGGGTAATGGGGCTAATCTCACGGAACGACCGGCCGGGTCGTTATAAATTTTCAGCAAGAAAGGAAGCAAGGTGAAGAAGGGTATGAGGTACCCAGTTAATGAAGATTAACAATATTTATAATTCAAGATGAAAAATAAAAGCATTTTGAGTTACGTTCAATTGTAACAGAGGTATGTACAATTGGCCACACCGATCTAAGTTATGCCCTATGGGAGCTAACAAATATGGTTTAAGAGAATGACAGAATATCAGGATCTGGCTAGGGCTTGAGTAACCCAAAATAGTGGATGGATTGTTTGCGTTAGTTGGCATTTCTTAAGGATATTGCAAATATGCTAATATATCTCCTTGGGAGACACCCAGATGGTGCACTATAGAATAGTACATCCAGATATGAGTACTACAAAGATAAGCACTGGAAGCCTACAAGGGATAAATATTATCTTAATGTGACTCTCATCCCTAGTAGAGAGAGAGAGTTAGAAAAATTGAAGAGCCAGTGGATGGAGAAAAGGAGAGCTAAAAGCAAAAGAATATCTTGTTTAAATTTTCAGAACAAAGTGATAGATAGAAATGTTAGAAGGAAAATAAAAAAAAAGTTAATGAAGCATTATGATTAAAATGTGGTACATAGATGACAACGGTATATCAAAAAATAAAGACAATATTACAGATTCTATAGACAAGGGAAGGAAAATATGAGATGTGACAAGCCTTGAGTCATCAAAAGAGTATGGGCCATAAAGTCGTATCCTCATTTTGAGAAATAAGTTTGTGACTCTGATATGATTACCATAAGGGACAGTTAGACCCTAGAGTAATAGAAATCAGTATGGACTGGTGAACAAGATAAACTAAACATGAATTAGGGACCGCGTGATTTGATAATAGTGGGCATCATGAGAATTTCAGAGATTGCGTTCTGGCGATAATAGAATGGACGACAGAATAATAACCTTTAAAGGTCATTCAGGAAGACACTTCCCTAAAGCAAGCAATGTGAGCAAAGTTCAGTTTAAGGGATTGTATGTGCTAGTTATACTAAGTGTCACCCTCGTGAGTAAGGGAATTTATTATCCTTGGTACAGAAAAATTACATCGAGGCGAGTAAGGATCATCAATGATGGGAAAAAAATGCCAAAGATAAAAGGTAAAACATCTATAGATAGATTGTCGTATCGCTAAATCTTAGTACTCCACTAAATGGGGGGGAATAGGGAATGATGTGGCATTAAGTCAGAATTAAGTGGTTATAGTAACTATGAAATGGTAAAGGAGAAATCCGACCAAAATGAGAAAGGAATGAGATTTCACTTATTCAACCCCTACAGATATGCTAGGAATTATGCAAGGACGATGATGTGGATGAGGAGGTAAGTAACTACGGATAATGATAAGCGAGTAAGAACATTAGAAATACAGTGGGATATACAATGTAATAAGCTCACAGCTTTACAAGAGTCATAGGGTCTTCCCTAATCACTGCAACGAAAGACTAGATGATGAAATAAGGAAGAAGGCTTCAACATAAGCATAGTGACCTAAAGGAGAAATGGTCTTGTAACAATAGTCTCAGTATAATAATTTATGCACTCCATAAGAAAGGGGCACCTATGATGGCTAATGAATGGGGAAGAAAAAAAACTCACGAGTTGATAATTAAGATCATATGAGATAAGCCAAGTATCCATGTAGCAAGTGGCATAACGACCAGGAAAAGTAATTGCTCATATTTAAAGACAAATGAGAAGGCATGAAATGAAATGTATGGTGATAGCATGTTAAAAGGAAGGTTCTGAGTAGTATAAATAGATATGTATAGGTCGCAAGTTAAAGTATGATAGAGAAACAATGTTTTAGCTAGACAAGAGTAAGGATAAGAAAAGGTGAGTGAGAAGTTGACGATAATAGGCAAGTCCTCGGGATTAAACCCATTACAACAAGAGAGTTGATGGTTTCCATAAAGTTATAAAAAGCTCAGTATAGCATGAGTAAACTCAAAGGAGTTTAAAACTAGGAGAATTTAGAAGAGTTGGAATGCTACACTGGTAGTAAAGTAAGGGTATAGTTGTGATAAATGATATGAGGATAGCGTTTGGGACTTCGATTGAGTAATGATTTGAAGAAGAAAAAAGAAGAAGAAGAAGGGATTCATGAATAGTACGGTATTAAAATACCCATGCAAGGTGAATCACATTGGGATGCAATAAAATACGGTCATGGAAGTATAGTATCGCCCCAGGTGGATCTGGAAAGTCACTTCTGATACTTCTCAATGAGACATAGTCCCTAGTGACAATGCATTGCATAAGAGGTTTCAAGTTATCAGTGGTAGATTATGGATGAACATTAAGGTGAATCGACAATAGATGGATAAAGTTCCAACGTATGAGAGGAGATAACGATTCCATCCTTTAGAAGAACAGTAATGAGGAAGCATTAAAGGACTTAGGCTTATACATATAGGATAAGCAAAAAGAGTGACCTGGAGTTTGGTAGCAGACCTCAGTAACGATAAATTGAAGTAAGAGTTATGTTACAGTATGCCCTACCTAGACGCAATACAATAATGCGGATGGATATCCAAGTCTATGAAATATGATATAGCAAAATTCATAAGTTTGACAAGTTCCTAGCGAAGAACTTTAGTAATGGCTAAAAAAACCAGAGGAAAAAGGAAAGAAGAGTCGCATAGGCGCGCTTACAAGGTCAAAGTCATATAGAAGGTGGAAACAGTTGCAATATTGGAAGGATTTCGACAAGAAGTCATGGTGTGGGAAAGAGGCCTAAAGGAGAGAATGCCTTGGATTTATTCACAGAACAGTTGGCTAGATGGAAAGGAAAGCATTAAAACCATCTGTAAGAGCTCCAGTGCACCAGTCAACATTAGAGGATGAATGTTCCAAAGGGGGGAATGATGTTACACCCCATAGTTTCGTATGTGAAAGTACGTCGTAAGTCAATTGACGTAATCTCTGAAATGAGATCATCTCTAAAAGTACAAAAAAAAGCTAATCATGTGACCATGGAGGTTGAAAATATTTAAGATCATGGACTTCAAGTACCAAGAGGGTTTGAAGGCTTAGAAGCTAAACAAATTGAAGAAAATAAGTTTCGTCGAAAGTCGACACATCTAGAATGTCATAACATGAAATTTTGGGGTTAGACAAGAGCACTTAACATGATAAAGAGTTTATGATATGAGTTATATTCATGTGTTACGTTTTGAATTCATGCAAGTTGTGGAACAAAAGTCGACAAAAGTTCTCGCAACTTACGTTCATAATTTTACTTAATATTTAGGTAAAATGTTACTACACTTTTCTCCTATTTTACATGGAATTACGGGATGATATACCTACCAAATTGAATATCTATGATCTTATTATCTATTTAATTAAACCGTTTATCAATACGACATAGGAGTAGAGAGATATTTGCAGTTTCGCGAGACTGCGTAGACATCATAAGTGACAAGTAGGTGTGTCACTAAAGTTTTTGAGAAGTACATTTCGTGTGTTATATGAGGTCTTATCGGGACATATTATATAAAAATTTGAAGTTATGGAATATAGTTTCTAATTCTTTTAACCGTTTATTCATAAGATATACGGATAAAATGATATAAGCATATAAAGTTGGGCCAATGAGAGGGTGCCAAGCTAGCACCTCTTTCACTTTTCTAAAGATGATATATAATCCCTATGCCATTTTTCTTTCTCTTATTTTATTCATGGAACACAGCCAGAGAAAACCTCTAAACTTATATTAATCTCTTCTAGGGTTTCAAGGAGGATTAACATCCGGTGTACAAAATCAAGAAGTGAAAACACTAGAACGATCCCTACAATGTAAGTATCGCTATAACACCTCTCTTTTTCCTTGTAGTTTGAGTTTTGGAAGGTAATTTATAGATAAGAAATTTTCTACTTTATGTATTTAATCTTTAAATACCAATTAAGGTTGACAACTTCATTTCCTAATAGTTAGAACTCACGGAATAGTGATCGGAACCTGTGAGTTCGAGTTATTCGAGATGTAGTGGACTGTTTCGTGTTTCTTTTGAGAAGTCTATTTTTCTGATGTTTTATGGTGTTTTGGAGGATAAAATGTGCGGAGAAACACCAAATAATTATGGAATTGTTGGCTGGTGATTCATCATTACATTTTTAGGTTGTTTGACAGTACTTTTGTTGTCGTTTTATGTATGAAGTGATTAGGGTGTGTGGGCTATTTTATGATATATATTGTCGTGGAGATAAGGTTGGGAAATAATGCATACATGTTATTAATTTTTTATTCTTGGTGTTGTTGGTATATGGAATTGGAGGAGGGCCTTGTTACAGGGAAGATGGTGCCCAAATTCACGTAAACAAGCTACTAGTTTAAGTTGCGAACTTAGCCTTTACTCAACACTGATTTTGAATCTCCTCGTGATGTGGTAGATAGAGTTTAGTTTTTTTGAAGAATTTCTTGTAAGGTATTAAAGACTCAACGTAGTTGAGGTATGTTAAGGCTATCCCTTCTTTCTTTTGGCATGATCTATACGACACAAACGAGGCGAGCAAGTGCACAATTTCCATAAATGACTCTATTCATAGAAATACTAGAGATGCTTATGTTCTTGATTCCCCATGTGTCATATTATTATATCATCTGTTCATGTGTCTCAAAATATATGGAACTTTATAAAGTTTACTTCATGGTAATAATCAGAGGTATGATGGCCTTATGATGTTTCGAGAAATTTTATTAACGTACTTTTCATGCATTGCATTCATTTATAAATGTACATTGACCCATGACCATATGGAGTTATATACGTGTATATATGTATATTATATATATATATGGGATATGTAAAAAGTTTACAGTGTTATATACGCCCCATCGCTTGATTAGCTGGTATCCGTTGATGGTTTAGCCCATAGTGTCCAAGATGATATGCTGGGATGTATTCAGAGGCTTGATGATGTTATGAACACATGTACCTATTCACGGCATGACATTCATACGAATAATCATGACACTATGAGTATTTCATGATTTACAACGTTATTTAGACTTACATATCGAGTTTTTTACTCCATGTTTCGCTCGTATCTATTATTTAATGATTTTCATTCGTTACATACTCAGTAAATTATTTGTACAGACATCCCTTTTTCCTGGGGATGCTGCATTTCATGCTTGCAGGTCCCAATAGATAGGATGAGAGCCCTCCAAGTAGACTATCATCTGAGCGAAAGGTGTTGATGCTCTCTATTTGCGCTGGAGCTTCTTATTTGGTCAGTATGATTAGGACATGTACTGATTAGTACGGCGGGGCCCTATCCCCACCTTTATGAATTTTATGTACTCTGAGAGGCTTGTAGATATAGGTTGTGTACATGAAAGATTGTATGGCCATGTCGGCCTATGTTCAGCGTACGCATGATTATTTTTTGTCTTATAAGTCAATATGTCATATGTATAAGTTTGTATTCCCCATGCTTTATTTTTGTTCATTTACCTATGATAGAATAAAACAAAATATATGTTATGTTGGTACTCGGTTGAGTAAGTTATCGGGTTCCCGTCGCGGCCCATCGATTTGGGTCATGACAACCAGGCCATACTGATTTCTATTATTTTGGGTCTAACTTCTCCTTCTGATGATCACGTTAGAGTGACAAACTTATTTCTCAAAATGTGGATATGGCTTTAATACCTATATTCTTTTGTTGCCTTAAGGCCTGCCACCTCTCGTCTTTTCCTTCCCTTTTCTATAGACTTTGTAATCCTATCATTTTTTTGATCTACCGCTGTCATCCATGTATCACATCTTACTCATAATGCTTTATTAACTCTCTTCTTATTTTCCTGCTAACATTTATGTCTATCACTTTATTCTGAAAAATTTAACAAGACATTTTTTTTCTTAGGGACGAGAGCCACACCAAGATAATATTTATGCCTTCCAGGCTTCCTGTACCTATCTTCGTGATGTTCATATCTAGTTGTACTATTTTAGAGTGCACCATCTGGGTGTCTCACAAGGAAATGTATTAGCACATTTGCAATATCCTTAAAAAATGTCAACTAACAAAAACAATCCATCCACCATGTTGGGTCACTCTAACCCCAGCTGAATCCTTATATCCGTACTTCACTTATACTACTTTAGTTAGCTCCCATAGGGCATAACATATATTTATGTGGCCGATTGTACATACATCTGTTACTATTCAAGGTAACTCAAAATGCTTATGTCTCTCTTCCTGAATGGTAAATAATGATAATCTTCATTAACTGGGTGCTTTGTACCCTTCTTCACCTTGCTTCTTTTACTTGTTGAAAACTTGTATTTACCTTCTGAATCTGTCATTTCTTTTCACCATATGGGTGGATAGATATTCCTTCCTTAAGGCTCCTTATCAAGAAGCTTACACGTCTTAGAACACACATGATCTGCTGAAAATCTCACATTTACTCATCATAAGGATCATTATAAATGGAGTTCCTCTGACACAACTCTTCCATAGCCACATTCAATCTCTTACCAACTGTCTTTCGAGATGTAGGCATGGTCGTATAATGAATAAGATAGAGTTTGGGAATTGAGTTCCTACAGCTAAGCTCTACCACAAGATCTAGAGTAAGAAGAAAGAGTGACAATCCTTAATGCCCTCTAGCCTCCTGCTTATAAGTTTGGTGCACAAGACACCCATAAACAAGACTCGAATAGACACGGCTTGTATACTCCCTAGGACATAACTACTCTGATATCACTTTTGTCACGACCCAAACCGATGGGCCGCGACAGGCGGGTGCCCTTACTCAACTAAGTACCATTGTAACATAAGTTTCTCATTACATCAACATGGTTAAATTGGCCAGAAGGTCCGTAAAATGTAATATGAATAAAACATGAGAGAACACTTGACATAAAACAACCCAACCTGATATACTGACTTATACATTTGATGTACGGACCTATAAGGCCAAAATATACAATCCTCTAAGAGTACATAAATGTCATAAGGCTGGGACAGGGCCCCGACATACCAATCAATTCATGTCTAAATCATACTTACCAAATAAGCAACTCCGGAGCAAATGGAGCGTACCAACATCTTTCGCTGAGCTGATAGCCTACTTGGAGGAATCTCAACCTGTCTATCGCGACCTGCGTGCATGAAACGCAGCGTTCCCAGGAAAAAGGGACTTCAGTACAAGTAATGTACCGAGTATGTAAGGAATGAAAATCAGTAAATAATAGACATAAGAGAAACATGGAGTAAAAGACTCGACCTGTAAGTCTGAATATCCCTGTGAATCATTTAATACTTATAGTTTCATGCATATGCGTATAAAATGCCATTCCATGCATAGGTATATGCGTTCATAACATCATCAAGCATCTGAAGGCATCCCATCATATCATCTCGGCCAGTGTGACAAAAATCATCAACATATGCAAGTTGAGCAGGTAGTGGTGCGTATATAACGTCGTAACCTTTTTCCATATCCCATTTACATATATGTACATATATACACGTATATAAATCCATGTGGTCATGGGCCAATGTACATGAATGCAATGCATGAGAAGTACGTCAGTAAAATCTTTTGGAATGTCATAAGACCATTATGCATTTAAGTAATATCACGAAGTAAATTTTTTAAAACTTACATATTTTTCTAAGACCCATGAACAGATGATAGAATAATAGGACACATGAGGAATCAATAACATAAGAACCTCTAGTATTTCTATGAATAGAGTCATTTAATGAAGTTGTGCATTTACCCATTTCGTTTGTATCGTATGGATCATGCCAAAATAAAGAAGGGTTAACCTTAACATACCTGATCCGATTCTCTTCACAATCCTTCTAACATACATCAATTGCGATAAAACACATAACAACAGATCGAAGTAGGGAACAATCTGAATGATATTCTTGAGAAAGATTGTACCTAGTTTCTTTAGAATCGCAAATCTCACGCTTTATCACATTATGAAGTTCAAACAAACTATTTTGAGGCTCCATCGTTAGAAAGATTAGCATACTTTGCTGGTCCAATTCTATGTATGCCATAACTTCTCTTACTTTCTAAATAAAGCGACCAAGCAAATAACTTCTCATGCATTACAAAATAAAGAGACCAAGCAAGTGTAATTATCCAAAAAGACTGTTACGTGTAATCAAGGAATTCATGTGTTATGACATAAATGCACTTATGTGCCACCTTGGCCTAGTTTAGTGCCATGTGGAAGCCCACACAAAACAAATCTATATCCACTTAATCTTATTTAATACCATAATTATCCCCAACGTTAATCAATTATACACATAATTAATAATTATCTCAACTTACTTATAATACTACTTACTTTTAACACACTTTCTACATCTTGCTATCATGGTCATGTGGTTCTTTGTATGTCATTAGTCCATAAATATGGGGTATTATAACTTGGACTGTATTTATCTCAAATTACCAAACATCGACGAGACTCATTTTCTTCGATTCACTTACCCTCTCATCTTCACAAATTTACTTATCACTTTTTTGAAATAGCATAATACTTATAATCAAAAAATAATCTCATTCTGGAACTTTCATCAATTTATATATGGCATACTTTCACGTACAAAAATATGGGATGTAACAACTGAAAAGGAGTTGTTGATCGCTGTGTGTGCCTTTGAGAAATTTCAGGCATACTTGGTGGGATCAAAAGTCATAGTCCATACCAATCATGCAACAATCAGGTATCTATTTATAAAAAAAGACTCAAAGGCTAGATTGATGCGCTGGGTTTTGTTGTTGCAGGAATTTGATGTAGAAATAAGAGATCGAAAGGGCACCGAGAACCATGTATCTGACCATCTATCATGGCTAGAAAATCATGACCACGTGGAGGAGGGTGGAAAAATTAAAGAAGTATTTCCCGATGAGCAACTTTTTTCTATCACCCAAAACCTTCCCCCATGGTATGCAGACTATGTGAATTATCTTGTGAGTGGGGGTACTTCCTCCTGAACTTAAATATGAATCTATAAAGAGATTTCTACATGATGTGAACTTCTACTATTGGGGTGATTTATATTTGTACAAGCAATGTACTGATCAGTTGATAAGTAGATGCCTTCCAAAAAAGGAGGTAGAATTAGTGTTGTATGATTATCATGCATCACCTTATGGGGCGATCATGGAGGAGATAGAACAGATGCAAAGGTATTACAATCCAGTTTCTTTTAGACTGCCTTATTGTAACAACCTGGCCGGTCGTTCCGTGAGATTAGCCATGTTTCTGCCGTTTCCGCTTTATCATATATTGCTTAGTCTATTTATGTTGTGTTGACTCGGTTGGTTCAGGTTCGGAGTGGTTGTGGTGAGAATAGGGACACTTAGTCTCTTAAATTGGATTAATAGTTGGAAAAGTCAATTGGGAGTTGACTTATTGGTAAACGACCTCGGAATATAGATTTTATGGATCAGACAACTTGGTTAGGTTATTTCGAACTTAGGAGTGTTTTTGGAATGATGTTTCTGATGTCTGGTGTAGAATTAGGCTTGAATTAGCGAAAGTTAGTTTTTGACGATTTCCGGTCTGCAGGGGAAAACATGCTATCTGGGTCGGAATGGAATTTCGGAAGTTGGAGCGGGTTTGTAATTTCATTTTGGATATGTGTGCAAATTTTCTGGTCAATCAGATGCGTGTTGGATGGTTTCGGCATACTTGGTGAAATATAGAAGTTTCAAACTTCATAGTCTTGAATTTGATGTGATTTTGGTGTTTTTGTGTTGTTTTTGGTGTTTCGAAGGCTCGACTAAGTTCAAATGAGGTTATGGGATGTGTTGATATGTTTGGTTGGGCCCCCGAGGGGCTCGAGATTGATTTTGGATGGTGAACGGTGGTTTGGACTTAGGAATGTGCAGCAAAGTTGCTGCTGGTGTCATTTACTTGTGTGGCCGTACCCGCGAATAGGGAGCCGCAGCTGCGGGCTCGCAGAAGCGGAAAGGAATCCACAGATGCGGAATTTGGGCAGCTGAGTTTGGGACTGTAGATGCGGACGTGGGACCGCACCTGCAGAGTCGGAGTTGTGAAAAAAGAGTCGCGGGTGCAAAATTTGGACTTTTAGTGGAATTGTACAGGTGCGCACCTGGGACCGCAGGTGCGGATTAACTAGGCATGAGGTATAAATAGGTGCCTCCACGAAATTTTGGCATTTTTCTTCATTTTGCATGCGGGTTGAGCCATCTTGGGAGCAATTTGAAGGAGTATTTCGACACGGAACCATGATTACGAATAATTACAACTACTACCCAAAATACATACTACCCACACAGTGTCTACGGAGCCTCTAAAGGTATGGAGAAGAGTATACATACTTCCCGACAACAAGGCCCCGACTAGACCTTTTTCAACATAAGCAAAAGAGAATGATATAGACTACACACGGCCCAGAGAGGAAGGGGGGCTCACCGGATCTGCTGAAGGTATAGAGGGGAAACACCACTATCGGCGGTCTGAGCTACCTGCCGCGGAACCACCTACATCCATATAAAAGATGTAACGCCCCCGACAAAAGGGACGTTAGTACCGCTGAATAGTACTAGTATGTATGAACAAAATTTATTTCAAGTAGAATCAAACAGTACACAATTGGAAGACAGTCAGGGTAACCACACAAGTACCACACAGATATACAGAAAGTTACAAATGAATATTCCACAGTTACTTATTTCAATTATTCATCTATTGCAACGCGCAACCCGATCCCACCGTACATTCACATTTCACCCTTATTACTTCATGTTGCGGAACGCAACCCGATCCCATCGTACGTTTACTTTTCATAGCAACAATAACCAACAGTTATATCACGAGGATCTTCATCATCAAGAACATAAGTTCATATCAACTAAGACCTATATGAAGTCAAGGCACAATAATACTTACCAAACAATAATTTACATATGGCGTTTCCATCACTGTTTAACTCAACTAAATCAATCCACAGTTTCGTTTCATCATTTTCCACACTCGGTCCTTTGCAATTAGATACCTTCCCACATTAGAGTACGTTAACATTATTTCATTTAGTAGCACATACTACCATATTGACATATTCGAACATTTTAACGAACCTTACACCTGGTAGGATAAGCACAAAGAATCACCCTTTACAATCGCAATTAGCATGGTAATCGACCAAGAAAATTAGAGAATGAAATCTTACACCTCGACACAACAATACAATCAATTCACATATTCTCAAGCAATAATTTCATACCGTGTTGTGGGACACCAACAAGGTGACTCTACAAAGATTAAAGTTAGCCATACATACCTTGAATCGGGATTCTCCTTTAATTTTCTACTACAATTCATCAGACCTTCTAGCACCTTCAATATAGTTCACAATGTGGCATAATTGAACGTAGAATTTGGAATAATGATCATGTCTTGAACTCACTTGAGCATTCTATCAAACATTAGGTGTTCCTTTACATTAAATGGCCTCTTTTTAGTGAAAGATTACTCTAACCCTTTTCTTTTTACTATATTATGACTAGTTGGTTACATGCATGCAAGACTCTTATCCCCATCTTCATGAAGTTACCTAACCATATTTTATTATAACAAAATCTGGAAATTAAGTTTGATGGGGTGGAAGCTTACCTCTTGTAGTGAAGAAAATGGTGTCCTACTTGTTCAATTGCAGACCTGAGTAGTGATGGAGGAACAAATTTGATGAAGTTTGAACTCTCTCTCTCTAGAACACACTCTCTCCTCTCTCTAATTTATCAAAAAATAAGCTTAAAATGAAAGGGGTAAGTATTTTAATGAATTGGGGGTCTAGTATAAAATTAGTATTTTAACAGTCTCGAAGCAGAAATACGGTAAGGAATTCATGTCGCATAAATGGCCCTCAAATGGGCCAAAAAGAAAAGCAGACTGCCCAGGTAAGCGACCACTATGCGGTCCGCATACCTGTTATGCAATCGCATAGTGCGTCGCATAAGTCGCTCCGCAAAAATCAAGGTGCAAGAATGCAACAACTATGCGGCCCACCTTCACGAAATGCGATCGCATTCTAGGCCACATAGTTTTCCTCAAAATGGACAGCAAACTGTCCAAGTATGAGACCACTATGCGGTCCGCATACCTGATCTGCAATCGTATAGTGGACCGCAAACCTGCACAAATCTGGAAAATTTTATCCTTTATGTCCCGGGGTACTTTTTTACTTCACCAGGGTCCATTTTAAGAACTTCAACAGTCATAACAACACGGGGACCTGTTTGGGTATTATTTTTAGCCATAAAATTTTTACGGGACCTTACATTCTCCCCCACTTAAAAACATTCGTCCTCGATTGAGGATCGGGGAATCACTTAGTTAAGAGAACACAAAACATGCCAACCCCCAAATTTTGTACCAACTCCGATATTTCCTGAAAATTTCGCCAGAGTTTCCTTTGTAATTAGACCTACGTACCTGTCAGAGGACCCCCAAAACACATTTTAACCAATTCCACACATATCCATGTACTCTATTAGCTTGCACATAATCCGGTCATTCCAACAAGCTACATATAATTCAATTACTTCAACAAGCCTCACATAGTTCGATTAACTCCACAAATTTGCACATAATTCAACTATTACAATGAGTAGCACATAATTCAGCTAATCACAACAACATATGCATTTATAGCACAAAGTTTGAGAAGTCACAATAGTAGGGTAATTAGGGGAGTTGAGTGTTCTTGCACAGAATTTAACACAATATATAATTGCTTCGGAATGACAACTTTCAAAACCACTACCAGACTTATTAAAACAAGTGGGGGTATTTCTCTTTCATTTCATTTTTTGCTTCCCACGTGGCTTCTTCGACTTGTCGACTTCGCCATAACACTTTAACAAAAGCAATGTCTTTGTTCCTCAATCTACGGACTTTCCTATCAAGAATTGCAACTTGTACCTCTTCATATGCAAATCCGTCATTAATTTCAAACGTCTCAACCGGAACAATGGCGTATGGATCCCCAATCACCTTCTTCAACATGGACACATGAAACACTGGGTGCACTAATGACATCTCAGGGGGAAATTCTAGCCTATAAGCCACATGTCCTATCCTTTGAGCGATCAGATACGACCCGAAATACCTAGTTTCCTTTATTCCCAAACCACATTACTCCTTTCATGGGAGACACCTTCAAGAATACCAAATCATCTACTTGAAACTCCGAATCTCTTCGACGAACGTACATAGGATTTCTTATGACTGTGAGCAGTCTTCATCCTTTCCTGAATGACTTTAACTCTTTCCATAGCTTGGTGCAAGGTCCGGTCCTAGCAGTTCCACCTCGCCAACCTCAAATCATCCAATCGGAGACCTACACCTCCTTCCATACAATGCCTCAAATGGGGCCATCTGAATACCAGCATGGAAACTGTTATTATAAGCAAATTCTATAGGCGGAAATCGATCATCCCAGCTACCCTTGAAATCTAATGCACACGCCCGTAACATATCTTCAAGCGTCTGAATGGTCCGTTTTGCCTGCCCATCAGTCTGTGGGTGGAATCCTGGGCTTAGATTTACCTGCGTACCCAAACCTTGCTGAAATTTATTCCAAAAGTTAGCTGTGAACTAGGCCCGTTGGTCCAAGAGAATTGACACTGGAGTGCCATGGAGCCTTACTATTTCTTTGATATATAAGTGAGCGTACTGTTCTGCAGTATCGGTGGACTTGACTAGCAAGAAGTGAGCTGATTTCGTGAGTCGGTCCACTATAATCCGAATTGAGTCAAACTTGCACTGAGTGTGGGGTAACCCTACCACAAAGTCCATATTGATCATCTCCCATTTCCACATTGATATTTCCATGAGCTGCATCAACCCACCGGGCCTCTGAAACTCGGCCTTCACTTGCTAACAATCCAAACACCTAGCCACAAATTCCGCCACACCCCTCTTCATACCATTCCACCAATAAATCTCTTTGAGATAATAATACATATTCCTAGAACCTGGGTGTACTAAATACCTGGAATTATGAGCCTCTGCCATTACCCTTTCCCGAAGATCATCCACATCCGGAACATATAGCCTCCCTTGGTACCGTAAAACACCGTCGTCATTTCCGAGCAAAAATGTCGTGGTCTTGTGATTCAGGATTGCCTCTCTCAACTTTACCAATGCTTGATCTCCGAATTGCTTTTCCTTGGTTTCCGTTACAAGTGAATATTCTGCTCCATTACGCACCACGACATCCCCTTCGTCTGAGGTCGAAAGACAGACCCCCAGACTAGCCAACTGATAAACCTCAAGAGCTAAAGGTCTCTGACCTGCTTCTAAACGAGCCAAGCTACCCATGGACTTTTGAATAAGAGCATCGGCTACCACATTCACCTTTCCTGGATGGTACAAATATTCATATTATAATCCTTGAGCATTTCTAACCACCTCCGCTGCCTTATGTTCAACTCCTTTTGTTTGAATAAATATTGAAGACACTTGTGGTATGTGAACACGTCCACATGGACCCCATAAAGATAATTCCGCCAGATCTTTAATACAAACACGACCACTGCGAGCTCCAAATCATGCGTCGGATAATTCTTCTCGTGATTCTTGACTTGCTTAGAAGCATACGCTATGACCTGCCCCCACTGCATCAACATACATCCTAAACCAACCCTTGAAGAATCACAATAAATTCCTGTACCCTCTGGCAAGGTCAACACCAGCGCCGTAGTCAATGTCAATTTCAATTCATGAAAACCCTTTTTACAAGCATCAAACCACTGGAATTTAGCCCCCTTCTGCGTCAGCTTAGTCAATAGGGAGGCGAGGGTAGAGAATCCCTCCACAAATCTTTGATAATACCTAACTAGACCCAAGCAACTGCGAATCTCTGTTGGGGTCGTTGGCCTAGGATAATCCTTTACCACTACAATCTTTTGGGGATCAACCTGAATCCATTCCCGCGAAACAACATGGCCCAAAAAGGTGACTGATTCTAGCAAAAATTAACATTTTTAAAACATAGCATACAACTGGTGTTGATGAAGAGTCTACAGACCTGCCTTGAGGTGAGTAGCATGATCTTCCTGATTTTGCGAATAAACAAGGATATCGTCAATGAAGACAATCGCAAATGAGTCAAGAAACGGTTTGAAAACCCGATTCATAAGATCCATAAAAGCTGCTGGGGCGTTGGTTAGCCCAAAAGACATTACCAGAAATTCGAAGTGCCCATATCGAGTCCTGAAGGCAGTCTTAGGAATATCCTGCTCCCTGATCTTTAGCTGGTGATACCCGGAACGCAAATCAATATTTGAGAAGAACCTAGCACCTTGCAACTGGTCGAACAAATCATCTATCTGAGGCAATGGATATTTTTTTCTGACAAAAAGAACCTGTGCGCCCCAAGGCGACACACTTGGCCTAATGAAATTTTTTTCTAATAGATCTTTCAATTGTTCTTTTAACTCTCTCAATTCTATTAGCACAATTTGGTAAGGTGGAATAGATATTTGATGGGTATCTAGCAATACAACAATCCCGAAATCGATCTCTCTATCTGGTGAAAT
This sequence comes from Nicotiana knightiana, assembly GCA_005239525.1. Lineage (NCBI taxonomy): Eukaryota > Viridiplantae > Streptophyta > Magnoliopsida > Solanales > Solanaceae > Nicotiana > Nicotiana knightiana. The sequence continues at coordinate 77,962 of ML413869.1, forward strand.
CCTAGGAAGCTCGTCCAGAAATACTTCAAGAAATTTATTCACAATAGGGCATGGGGACTTCCGCTGCTACTAGAACCTCCCACCTGAACGACCCGACTGATGGAACCTTCTTCTATCTGAACCTGGTCCAAAGAGACCCCTATGCTGATAACTGTGTCCTAATGACGGGGCACTAGCTGAGGACTGAGCATAGGACTGGGATGGTCATGATGACCCTCTCCCAAGGGCTGATCTCCTACCTGCAACTGAACTCTCAGGGTTCCCCGCTGACCGGACCCTACTACCAATCCCTCTCTCCATCCTTATCTTCAACTTCTGAGCCTCTTTGGCCTAGGCGAATCCCATGATCTTCCTATAATTCATATCTGAATGCAAGGCAGCTGTAGCAGCATCATTAACAACCAAGGGACCAAGGCCCTGAAAAAACCGTCGAACTGTGGCCTCCATAGTCGGCATCATGTGGATGGAATATTTGGATAGGCGCACGAACTCAATGTAGTACTCCCACACACTAATGTTGCCCTACTTAAGGACCTCAAACTCTGCAGCACGGGCTGCCATAGTCTTGGCAGACAAAAAATGATCAATGAAGGCATCAGCAAACTCATCCCACATCGCCGGAGGGCTTCCCTCCCCACGGGAACCCTCCCACATCTTAAACCACGAATACGCGACTCCCTTTATCCGATAGGAAGCCAACTCAACCCTGTATCTATATAGCCTTCAGAACCCGGAGAGTCTTGTACATTTCATCTATAATATCATGAGGATCTGCCTCTGGGTCGGTGGCAGTGAACTCTAGAGGAGCTAACCGGAGAAACTGGTTGACTCTGGAACCTGAAGAATCCCCTTTCTCACCAGAGGACCCAAGGGAAACACTTTATCTTTGGTCTTGAGAGGTCACTAGCTGGGTCAACATCTGAATAGCTCCCTTGAGGTCCTCATCAGATATACCGGGACCGGAAGCTGGGACTGAGGAAGGATCAGGAATATTAGAGGGAGGGATTTCAGTACCCTCCGCTGGAGTAGGAACATCAATAGTCTTCCCTGGAGTGGATGAGTCGGGCTGGTTTGTGGCCGGGGAATCATTTACACCCACACCACCAGCTGGAGAATTCGTGGCGACTCCTCGGGTGGCATTGGCCTCTGGGCTGAGTCGAGCTCTTTTTTTGGGTGCCATTTAATGAAAATTGGGACAATGGACGAGTTAGATAAAGATCTTCTCACCTCCCACTTCATCGCACGGTACAGAGTAACAATGAAAGGGTATTTTCCAAAATATCCATGCAACCCCCTAATTATATATGTGGTCGACAACAAATTGATAAGAAGGGCTCTACTAGACAAGGCTCCGAGACTCCTAGGACACTTTTAAAACCTATGGCTCGGATACCAAGTTTGTCACGCCCCAAAACCGAAGGACGAGAACGGAACCTAACTGAATTATTCCGGTCAAGCGGACCTGGATTGCCTTTCCTAACCAACGCGTTACCACGTGCACAATATACAAATTTATAATGAATTTACAACAAAATTTCCATTTTCCTCTATTAAAGATTCAACATTTAGTAATCCCAAAATATACAAACTAAGCACAACATTTCCGGCACGGAACCACGATTACGAATAATTACAACTACTACCCAAAATACATACAACCCACATAGTGTCTACAGAGCCTCTAAAGGTACGGTGAAGAGTATACATACTTGCCGGGAATAAGGCCCCGACTATACCTTTTTCAACATAAGCAAAAGAGAATGATATAGACTACACACGGCCCCGAGAGGAAGTGGGGCTCACCGGTTCTGCTAAAGGTATGAATGGGAAACACCACTATCGGCGGTCTGAGCTACCTACTGTGGAACCACCTACATCCATATAAAAGATGTAGCGCCCCCGACAAAAGGGACGTCAGTGACATTGAATAGTACTAGTATGTATGAAAAAAGTTTATTTCACGTAGAATCAAACACTACCCAATTGGAAGGTAGTCAGGGTAACCACACAAGTACCAAACAGATATATAGAAAGTTACAAATGAAAATTCCACAGTTACTCATTTCAATTATTCATCTGTTGCGGCGCGCAACCCGGTCCCATTGAACATTAACATTTCACCCTTATTACCTCTCCACCCTTAATACTTCGTGTTGCGGCGCGCAACCCGATCCTACCGTACATTCACATTTCCCCCTTATTACCTCTCTACCATTATTACTTCGTGTTGCGGCGTGCAACCCGATCCCACCGTACGTTCACATTTCATAGCAATAATAACCAACAATTATATCATAAGGATCTTCATCATCAAGAACATAAGTTCATATCAACCAACAACTATATGAAGTCAAGGAACAATAATCCTTACCAAACAGTAATTCACATATGGTGTTGCCATCATTATTTAACTCAAATAAATCAATCCACAGTTTCTTTTTATCATTTTCCACAATCGGTCCTTAGCAATTAGATAGCATCCCACATTAGAGTATGGTAACATTCTTTTATTTAGTAGCACATACTGCCATATTGACATATTTGAACATTTAACGAACCTTACACATGGTAGGATAAGCACAAACAATCACCCTTCACAATCGCAATTAGCATGGTAATCGACAAAGAAAATCAGAGAATGGAACCTTACACCTCGACATAACAGGACAATCAATTCACATATGCTCAAGAAACAATTTCATACCGTGTGCTCGGACACCAACAAGGTGACTCTACAAAGATTACAGTTAGCCATACATATCTTGAATTGGGATTGTAACGACCCGGCCGGTGGTTCCGAGAATTTGGCGAAAGTTAGTTTTTGGCGATTTCTGGTCGGCAGTGGAAAAAAGGTTATCGGGATTATAATGGAATTACAAAAGTTTGAACCAGTATGTAATTTCATTTTGAGTATGTGTGCAAAATTCAGGTCAATCGGAGGTATTTTGGTTAGTTTCGGCGTAGTTGGCGTAATTTGAAAGTTTCAATGTTCAACGTTTGAATTTGATGTAATTTTAGTGTTTTCGTGTTATTTTTGGTGTTTCGAAGGCTCGACTAAGTTGGAATAATGCTATGGGTGTGTTGGTATGTTTGGTTGGGGTCCGAGGGGCTCAAGATTGATTTCAGATGGTTGGCGGGCTTTTGAACTTGGAAAATTTGCAGAAATAGCTGCTGGTGTGATTTCTGGTGTTGGCCGCACCTGCGGATGGGTAGCCGCAGGTGTGATGGGCAATGCGCAGGTGGGAAAAAGGCTAGGCAGGGGAATTTCCGTAGGTGCGATATTTTGGTCGCACCTGCGAAGCTGCAGGTGCGGAGGATTGGCCGCAGGTGCAGAATTGGACTGTTAAGTGGGATTCCGCAGGTGCGCACCTGGGACCGCAGGTGCGACCAAGTGTCCGCATGTGCGGAAATCCTGGCAGAAACAGTGTATAAGAGGCATCCGTGAAATTCATTTCGTTTCACTATTTCTGCATGCGAGAGGAGCTCCTTTGAAGGCAGATTGGAGATGGGATTTGTGATTCTTCAGGAAAGGTAAGTTCTCGGGTTATTAGCATCATTTCTATTCTATTTAGATTCGGATTTGGCTTGTATTTGAAGAATTAAAGGAGTTGGGATTTTTGTTGGCAATTTTAGTGGGCAATAGTGGTCCGATTTTAGTGTTCTCTATATGTATAGAATCGTGGGAGGACGAGGATTCCAATGATGCAAATTTTATCGAATTCAGAGATGTGGGCCTGGGGCTCGGGTTTGGCAGAATTTCGAGATTCTTGTATAATTTGGTAATATTCGATTGGGTTGTGTTCCTTGAGTATATATTCATGATGTTTTACTTATTTTGGCTAGATTCGGAGAAATCGGGAGCCAGTTTGAGGGGAAAGAGCATAGAGGACTAGTATTGTGGCATGGTGGAGGTAAGTAATGGTTATAAATCTTGTCCTGAGGGTATGGAACCCCAAACTGCATATTTTTTCACTGATTTTAGAAAGGCGCATATGTCGGATGACGAGTATGTGGCACGTACTAATTTTTGGATTGGACTAGTTCCTCTCCACGGCAACTATTGAGTTGCATAATTACTTAAAACCATATGTTAGATCATGTTCTAAAGATTATTGAAATATTTGGGCTATACGCCGTGTTTGGGGCCTCGTGACGATCTGTTTAGACCCCTTGGGGGATTTTTGCTGTTGTTTTTCCTCACTATGTATTGACGATTTCACTCCGCTGCACTGTGCGTACTGTTTTCGAAACTCAGCATGATTTACACCACTTTGAGATTTAAACTGATGTTTTGGGTCGAGTACCCTGTTTTACCGATTCGCTCAAGGGGCCTTTCGAGTGGTTCTGCTGAGTGTGGCCTGGGGATAGAGTGATGGTGAGGTGCTGAGTGTGGCCGAGGGCCATGAGTGATGGTGAGGTGCTGAGTGATATTAGCTCTTGGGCTAAAGGAGCTCCTATGGAGTTTGTACACACCCACAGTGAGCGCAACGAGTGACGAGTTATTGGGAGGCCGAGTGACGAGTGATTAGGAGGCATGAGTGATTGTGAGGTGCGAGGTAGCTGCATGCATCCGCAATCCTACTCCATCTCATGCTTACTATTATAGAATTTATTTTTCGTTAAGTTGTATATTTTACGTAGATTCTCGTGACTAGTGACTCCGGGTTCTCGGGGGTTGTATTTAATGTTCAGTATAGATTTTACTACTTTATTAATGTTTAAAGGAACCTTTATGGGAAATCAGTATAGTAAAGATGTAAAAGGGAAGCTTATTGTGATTCGAGATTGGGTTTTGGCTAGCCTAGTTCCATGATAGTCGCCATCACGGCTGGCCTGGATTTGGGGTCGTGACAGCTTGGTATCAGAATGCTAGGTTACATAGGACTCACCGGTCATGAGCATGTTTAGTAGAGTCTTGCAGATCAGTACGGATAAGATGTGATTTTGGAATGTTGGTAATGGGACAGTCTGGAGGACCTGAGGCCGGATTCATTCCGTGGGCTGATTACTGAGATTTTCGTTGTGTGGGCTCATGTAATTAGCAACTCGTATGCCCATTTGTGTTCTTGTTGATAAGAATTGGTGACTAAGATGCCTATTTGGTGATGGTTAGATGTGTTCAGACTGTGATTTGTGACAAAATAGTTGGCTGGAAATGTGGCAAGATTTATTAAGTGTTCGATTTCTGTCTCGATTTGGTATATGGCCTTCAGTTGTGAGTATGTTGGAAGACCTCTCATGTTGTGTAGTTGTGGAGTGAAACGGATTTCTCTGTTGGGTTATGAGTCCCTAGTGATGTCTTTGAGTTGATCATTTGCCCCAATAACGTTCATATATTTGATTGACGGTGTATTCCAGCCATATTAGCAATCCTTGTTATTGTATTCATTGATGGCGTCCTGGCATATTTGCGTAGCTGGGAGTAGCATACTCAGTATCTGAGGATTGCATTATAAGGTGTCAGGGAGGAAAGGCTCTATGCCAATTCTCCAAGTGTGAATTTTTGCTCGGTTCAGTAGCATTCTTAGGACATGTGATGTCCAATGAGGGTATCCATGTGGTCAGATATGTGTGGGTAGAGCTTCCAGAAGCTCGAGATTTCTGTGACCACTGCTCCAGTGTTAGTTCTGCCATCATATTCAGGTTTTTACCGCGTATTGTGGTGCCTCGAGGGTAGGCGTTGGTTGTGTTCAAATGCAGGAAGGTGTATGAAGAGATAGCAGTTAAGGCTAAGAGGGCAAGGGTATCTTCTGCGGGTTGTCCTAGGGTGTGTGGTCCCTATGTAGTTCTGTAATAAGTTCTCTTCTACTAGTAAAAGATATATGTTGTGATTGGAGTTTAGATCGCTTGTGGAAGTTGGCGTGACTATTGCGATGGTGGATGCGAGATTGGCAATTGATTTGAGTGTTAGATGGTTTGGGTCATATAAGCTTATGGAGGATTTAGTTGAATCCCACCACAGCATGGTGGCAGTGATAATGTGTGGGAATAGTCTTGTTTGTCTTGATCCTTGGCTTTGAGCCAAGTGAGGGAGTTCGTTATTGATAAGTTGGTTACATGATTATGTGTGGTATTGGTTTCATTTCGAGTTATATTGGTAAATCAGTTATGATATGTAGGTATGGGGTCTAGGAATGTCACGAGTAAGGGAAATTTCTTTGATATAGGTTGTAATGTACTCTGTTGGGTAATTGGCTTCTATTGAATGAGTTAGCGGAAATTATAAAAAGGTGTAGCGTGTACAGTGTATGAATTTTCTTGTGGGTTCAAGTGAGTGGATTACTTTCCTAGCATGTCAGTGTGGAAACGGGTAAGGTCGATTCTGCGTAATTGGTCAGTGTGATTGAGATTTACGTTAGAGGATGTCAAGACTTGTGGTATTCTACATATCAGTATCAAGAAGGTGAAGGTAATGGCTTTAGATTCGCAGGAAGTCTCTTCGGGGTAAGTGTTTCTAGTGTGGTGCATTTAGGGATGATCGAGGGAGTATTATGTCGCTTATGAGCCTTAGACGGTATTGTTTTGTGATTGGGTCGCGTGTGGTGAGTCAAGGTTTCAGATTTGTGGTATTACGACAGGACGAAGTATCAATGTGAAGGTAAGTCAGAAGAAACTTGGGTAAATATGGCAACATGGTTGTTGGTCGGATCGGCATGGTGAGGGATACAATTAGTTCTTTGGGTGTTCATAAGGTGACGAGTTTTTCGGGTGTATCTTTGCAATGCTCTTGGATTTTTGGTGGCCTTCGTAGTTTGATTGAGTTAGAAAAGTTCAGTCCTGATGGTTTGGTGTTGTGAAAATGAGATTTCGGATTGTTCCGGATGGTTTCTACCGCGGTTAAGGGTGCATATTTTCTTATGGCGTGTAGTGAGTTTGTTTCTAAATAGTATCAAATGGATGTTCTTGGCTAGTTGGGTACATAGTTGCTTGTTGCTCGGAAAGGACCATGGAGTCCCCATATTTTTCAGAGTTAATTTAGGGTTACTGGTAGGCTAATATGGTTGTGTGTTCTGCACCGGATTGGAATTGTTGGCTCCGAGTTTCTATTATTGAGAAATGTACCATTCGATTGTGATTGAGTTTATTCATGTCCTAGAGTGATCTATGTGTTACTCTTCGGTGTTGCTAGGAGTGGTGATTATTGGTTATACGCACATATGGTGCGATTCTAATTGGGCTTTATAGCTAGATTTGAGTAAGATAAGTAATTGGGTGTTGCGGGATTGAGACGTGTTAGTTATATACCTTCTGTTTCGGATGGCATGGTATCGTCCAACTTTCCCCGTGGGTATGGCAATGCACTTTGAGTAGTTGATGTCGAATTTCGAATGGTTATTGATTTTGGGCAAGGCGTCCTAAAGTATTTCAAGTGGTCCGACGTTGGATGAGATCGTGCAGTGTAGCGGAGTTATGTAGGGGCATGACGTTTTGTATTGGATACATGTGTTTTTGATTTCCACAATGTGTGCTAGGCTATTAGTATGATATGGTAATGGTAATTGTTAATGGCAGGATAGTCCTCTCGTGGGGATCTTTTATACAATTTGATTACATTGGAAAGTTGTTGATAAGTTCACAAGTTGCACAGGTTTTGGCTTTGAATTTTATCTATTGTTCGAATGGTTAGTGTCATGTTATCAGGGTGGTCGTGATGGATGAGAAGAAGTAATTGGACCTAGAATTAATATTTTCGGAATTTTCTACAGCATAGTTGGAATGATAAATATCGGGATTCGGCTTCAAAATCTGCTATAATTCCTGTTTGGGAAGGGGAGTTTAATGTCTGGATGATCTGACGAAAGGCTGTTAGTTCTACGTGCTTCTTTCATCATCGGCTATATATGAAAGTGTTAGAGCGAGGCATTTCTTGATAAGAGGTTATGTACCGGTATTGGGTTGTTCTAAGTAGTTATTGTGACTAAGAGTTATCGCTATAAGAGTCACGCTGTGTATTATGTTATTACATCTGGGGTACGTATAGAGCTTGATTCAGCATGTTCAGACTTGTTCAGTTCATAGTTATTGAAATTTTTACCTTGTATATCATTTCCGAAGTGGGAATTTGGTTCTAAGGTTTATGGGCCAAGATTTGGATTTCGAAATTTCAACGGTATTGTCTTATTTGACCTAGATGAGATAGGGTGACATGGGATCACCCTCGGGTATGTCCATGGTAAGATGCGTAATAGTTTGATAGTGTTGGAGAACAAGTCCTGTCACGTTCGAGGACGAACGTATGTTTAAGTGGGGGAGGATGTAACGACCCGGCCGGTCGTTCCGAGAATTTATACCCTTTTCCCCCGTTTATACTTCATTTATGTGGTTCAACTTCATTTATGTGTGTTGGTTCGGGTTCAAAGTGGTCATGATGAGAAATTAGGCAATTGGTCTCTCAGGTAACCTAACAGTTGAGAAAGTCAACTGAGAATTGACTTATTGGTAAACAACCTCGGAATGCCAATTTTATGGCTCGGATAGCTTCGTTAGGTGATTTAGGACATAGAAGTATGTTCGGAATGGAGTTTTGATGTCCGGTGTAGAATTAGGCTTGAATTGGCGAAAGTTATTTTTTGGCGATTTCCGGTCGGTAGTGAAAAATATGCTATCGGGGTCGGAATGGAATTTTGGAAGTTGGAACCGATCTGTAATGTTATTTTGTGTATGTGTGGTGTTTTGGTTGGTTTCGGCATAGTTGGCAAAATTTTGAAGTTTCAAAGTTCATAGGCTTGAATTTGATGTTATTTTTGTGTTTTCGTGTTGTTTTTGGTGTTTCGAAGGCTCGACTAAGTTGGAATAATGGTACGGGGTTGTGTTGGTATGTTTGGTTGGGGCCCCTAGGGGCTCGGGATTGATTTCGAATGGTTATCAGGGTTTTGAAGTTGGAAAATTTGCAGAAATAGCTGCTGGTGTGATTTCTGTTGTTGGCCGCACCTGCGGATGGGTAGCCGAAGGTGCGATGGGCAATGCGCACGTGCGAAAAAGGCTAGGCAGGGGAATTTTTGCAGATGCAAAGTTTTTTCCGCACCTACGAAGCCGCAGGTGCGGAGGATTGGCCGCAGGTGCGACCAAGTGTCCGCATCTGTGGAAATGCTGGTTGAAATAGTTTTTAAGAGGCATCCTTGAAATTCATTTCATTTCACCATTTTTGCATGCGAGAAGAGCTCCTCTGAAGGCAGATTGGAGAGGGGATTTGTGATTCTTCAGGAAAGGTAAGTTCTCGGGTTATTAGCATCATTTCTATGCTATTTAGATTCAAATTTGGCTTTTATTTGAAGAGTTAAAGTAATAAAAGTTTGGAAAATGGGAGGAAGGAGTTGGGAATTTCTTTCTGCAATTTTAGTGGGCAATAGTGGTCCGATTTTAGTGTTCTTGGTATTTATACAATCGTGGGGGGACGAGTATTCTAATGATGCAAATTTTATTGAATTCTGAGATATGGGCCCGGGGCTCAGGTTTGGCCGAATTTCAAGATTCGTGTATAATTTGATAATTTTTTATTGGGTTGTATTCCTTGACTATATATTAATGATGTTGAACTGATTTTGGCTATATTCGGAGAAATCGGTAGCCAATTTGTGGGAAAGAGCATAGCGGACTAGTATTGTGGCCCGGTGGAGGTAAGTAATGGTTATAAATCTTGTCCTGAGGGTATGGAACCCGGACTGCTTATTTTCTCATTGATTTTAGAAGGGCGCACATGTCGGATGACAAGTATGTGGGGCATACTGATTTTTGGATTGGACTAGGTCCTCTCCGCGATAACTAATGAGTTCCATATTTACTCAAAATGTTATGTTAAATCATATTCTATGATTTTTAAAATATTTGGGCTATACGTCGTGGTTGGGGCCTCGTGCCGATCTGTTTAGACCCCTTGGGGGATTTTTACTACTGTTTTTCCTCGCTATGTATTGATGATTTCACTCCGATGCATTGTGCATACTGTTTTCGAAACACAGCATGATTTACACCACTTTGAGATTTAAACTGATGTTTTGGGTCGACTACCCTGTTTTACTAATTCGCCCGAGGGGCCTTTCGAGTGGTTCTGCTAAGTGTGGCCGAGGGCCATAGTGATGGTAAGGTGCTGAGTGTGGCCGAGGGCCAAGAGTGATGGTGAGGTGCTGAGTGATATTAGATCTTAGGCTGAAGGAGCCCCTCCGGAGTCTCTACATACCCCTAGTGAGCACACCGAGTGCCGACCGACGAGTGATTGGGAGGCCAAGTGACGAGTGATTGGGAGGCATGAGTAATTGTGAGGTGCTGAGTGATTGTGAGGCATGCCCGAGAGGCTGATTATGATTCATGTTTTTTCCCGAGGGGATACTTATGATTTTACTACATTCATTTTCATACTAAATCTTTTGATTTGAAGTTCTTAAAAATGTGCATGCTTTAAAGGACTTTTTTTGAAGTTGATTTTAAGGCAGGATGATTTCACATATATATGTTATACTGTTGGAAAGAAATGTTGTGCATCTAGTGATTTGATAACATTGATTTTATGTGTTTCTTGCTGCTCAGACCTGGTTTATTTTCATTACTACTGAGTTGGCGTACTCACATTACTCCCTGCACCTTGTGTGCAGATTCAGGTGTTAGGGCAGGGTGAGCTGCCTATATGTTCCAGAGATTCTCGGATGTTTGCGAGGTAGTTGCATGCGTCTGCAGTCCTGCTCCCTCTCCTGCTTACTATTATAGAATTTATTATTCATTAAGTTATTTATTTGATGTAGATGCTCGTGACCTATGACTCTGGGTTCTCGGGGGTTGTATTTAATGTTCAATATAGATTTTACTATTTTATAAATGTTTAAAGAACCTTTAAGGGAAATCAGTATAGTAAAGATGTAAAAGGGAAGCTTATTATGATTCGAGTTTGGGTTTTGGCTTTCCTAGTTCCATGATAGGCGCCGCCACGGCTGGCCTAGATTTTGGGTCGTGATAGGGATTCCCCTTTAATTTTCTACTACAGTTCACCGACTTTAGAAAGGCGCACATGTCGGATGACAAGTATGTATTGCGTACTAATTTTTTTATTGGACTAGTTATTCTCCGCGGCAACTAATGAGTTGCATATTTACTCAAAACCTTATGTTAAATCATATTCTAAACATTGTTAAAATATTTGGGCTATACGTCGTGTTTGGGGCCTCGTGCTGGTCTGTTTAGACCCCTTGGGGGCTTTGCAGTGCTATTTTTCCTCACTATGTATTGATTATTTCACTCAGCTGCATTGTGCATACTGTTTTCGAAACTCCGCATGATTTACACCACTTTGAGATTTAAATTGATGTTTTGGGTCGAGTACCCTGTTTTACTTATTCGCCCGAGGGGACTCTCGAATGGTTCTGCTGAGTGTTGCCGAGGACCAGAGTGATGGTGAGGTGCTGAGTGTGGCCGATGGCTAAGAGTGATGGTGAGGTGCTGAGTGATATTAGAGCTTGGGCTTAAGGAGCCCCTCCGGAGTCTGTACACACCCCTAGTGAGAGCCTGTACACACCCCCAGTGAGCTCACCGAGTGACGAGTGATTGGGAGGCATGAGTGATTATGAGGTGTTGAGTGACTGTGAGGCATGCCCGAGGGGCAGAATATAATATATGTTTTCCCCGAGGGGCTAGTGATGATTTTACTACATTCATTTTCATAATAAATCTTTCGGTTTGAAGTTGTTAAAACTATTCATTCTTTAAAGGACTTTTTCTAAAGTTGATTTTAAGGCATGATGATTTCACATATCTATGTTATACTGTTGGAAATAAAGGTTGTGCATCTTGTGATTTGATGACATTGATTTTATGTGTTTCTTGCTGCTCAGACCTGATTTATTTTCATTACTACTTAGTTGGTGTACTCACATTAGTCCCTGCACCTTGTGTGGGCAGGGTGAGCTATCTATATTTTCCAGAGATTCTCGGAGGTTTTCAAAGTACTCCCATGCGTTCGCAGTCCTGCTCCATCTCCTGCTTACTATTATAATATTTATTTTCATCGAGTTGTATATTTTACGTCGATGCTCATGACCGGTGACTCCGGATTCTCGGGGGATGTATTTAATGTTCAATATAAATTTAACTGTGTTATAAATATGTAAAAGAAACCTTTATGGGTAATCGGTATAGTAAAGATGTAAATGGAAGCTTATTATGATTTGTGTTTGGGTTTTGGCTGGCCTAGTTGCATGATAGGCGCCATCATGACTGGCCTGGTTTTGGGGTCGTGAATTCCTTCCATGTATTCGAGTGCACACGAGAGTGGCTGGTATCAGCTGTGCATCGATGGCTTGTGGCTTCCATGGATAAGATGTGATTTTGGCATGTTGGTAATGGGCCAGTCTGGAGGACTTGAGGCCGAATTCATTATGTGGCTTGATTGTTGAGATTTTTGTTGTATGGGCACATGTAATTAGGGGCTAGTATGTCCGTTTGTGTTCTTATTGATGAGAATTGGTGACTAAGATGCCTATGTGGTTGGTGTGATTTGATGGTTGGATGTATTCAGACTGTGATTTCTGACAAAAGAGTTGGCCGGAAATGTGGCAAGATTTATTCAGTATTCGATTTCGATCTCGATTTTGTATATGGCCTTGAGTTGGGAGTATGTTGGAAGACCTCTCATGTTGTGTAGTTGTAGAGTGAAGAAGATTTCTCTGTTGGGTTATGAGTCCCCGATGACGTCCTTTAGTTGACCATTTGCCCCAGTAATGTTCATGTATTTGATTGACGGTGTATTCCAGCCGTATTAGCACTCCTTGTTATTGTATTCATTGATGGCGTCCTGGCATATTCGCGTAGCCAGGAGTAGCATACTCAGGGAGGAAAGGCTCTACGCCAACTCCCCGAGTGTGACTTTTGGCTCCGTTTACTTGCATTCTTCGGACGCGTGGTGTTCGGTGGGTAGAGCTTCCAGAAGCTCGAGATTTCTGTGACCATCGCTCCAGTGTTAGTTCTGCCATCAACTTTATGTTTTTACCGCGTATCGTGGTACCTCGAGGATAGGCGTTGGTTGTGTTCTGATGCAGGAAGGTGTAGCAATTGTGTGATAGTTCTGGTCTTCAGAGGTGTATGGAGAGATAGAAGTTGAGGCTGAGAGGGCAGGGGTATCTTCTGCGGGTTGTCCTAAGGTGTGTGGTCCCTATGTAGTTCTATAATAAGTTATCTTCTACCAGTAAAAGATATATGTTGTGATTGGAGTTTAGATCGCTTCTGGATGTTGGCGTGACTATTGCGATGGTGGGTGCGAGATTGGCAATTGATTTGAGTGTTAGATGGTTAGGGTCATATAAGCTTATGAAAGATTTTGTTGAATCCCACCACAACATGGTGGTAGTGATAATGTATGGGCATAGTCTTGTTTGTCTTGATCATTGGCTTTGAGCCAAGTGGGGGAGTTCGTTATTGATAAGTTGATTACATGATTATGTGTGGTATTGGTTTCAGTTCGAGGTATATTGGTAAATCGGTTATGACCTGCATTTATGGGGTTTGGGAATGTCACGAGTAAGGGAAATTTCTTCGATATAGGTTGTAATGTACTCTGTTGGGTAATTAGGTTCTATTGAATGAGTTAGTGGAAATTGTAAAAGGTGTGGTGTGTGAAGTGTATGAATTTGCTTGTGGCTTCAAGAGAGTGGATTAATTTCCTACTATATCAGTGTGCAAACGGGTCAGGTCGATTCTGTCTAATTGGTTAGTGTGATTGAGATTTACGTTAGAGGATGTCAAGACTTGTGGTATTCTACATATCGGTACCAGGAAGGTGAACGTAATCGATTTAGATTTGCAGGAAGTCTGTTCAGGGTAGGTTTTTCTACTATGGTGCATTTGGGGATGGTCGAGGGAGCATTAAGTCGCTTATGAGCCTTCGACGGTATTGTTTTGTTATTGGGTCGCGTGTGGTGAGTCGGGGTTGCAAGTTTATTGTATTATGGAAGGAAGAAGTATCAATTTGAAGGTATGTCAGAAGGAACTTGTGTAAATAGGTCAACTTGGTAGTAGGTCGGATCGACATGGTAAGGAATGCGATTAGTTCTTGGTTGTTCATGAGGTGACGAGTTTTTCAGGTGTTTCTTAGCAATGCTCTTGGATTTTTGGTGGCCTGCGTTGTTTGGTTGAGTTAGAAGAACTCAATCGTGATGGTTTGGTGTTGCGCAAATGGGATTTCGGATAGTTCCGGATGGTTTCTAGCGCGATTAAGGGTGCATATTTTCTTATGACGTGTAGTGAATTTGCTTCTAAATAGGATCCAATGGAGTTTCTTGTCTAGTTGGGTACATGGTTGCTTGTGGCTCGGAAGGGACCATGGAGCTCCCGTATTTTTCATAGGTTGGCATGGCGTGTGCGGTATGTTGGGTAGAGTTAAGATTTGCATATGTGAGGCCACAGTTCGATTCTTGAATGAAGGTCATAAATTCATAGGCAGCATGGGCAATTTCAGACGACTAGGTAGATGATATCACTAATTGGTGCGACTTGATAAGGGTATATATTTCAGAAAGAGGAATGTGTTTGAGTTAAGGGTACTTCATTGGTATCGCGGCGCCCTATTGTTGGATCGATTGTTCATATTCAAGGATGCTTGGTAAACGGAAGAATTATAGGGGTATCCCTCGTGGAATAAATGAGTATTTGGGATGTATTATTTATTAGAGCGGTGGAGTTTTGATCAGATATGGTAATCCATACGTTTCATGGACTTTGAGACTGAGTGATCTCATAAACATGATATTTTGTGGTAGTGAACTGTGAAGATGCGAGCAGAGCTAGTCGTCTGTTAGGATGTACTATGATTCCATCATTATGAACTTTTCGGTAAGTTATCTATCTGTTGTGGGTGATCAGAGTTAATTTAGGGTCACTGGTAGGATAATATAGGTATGTGTTCTGCATCGGTCAGAATTGTTGGCTCCGAGTTTCTATTATTGAGAAATGTACCATTCAATTATGATTGAGTTTATTCATGTCCTAGAGTGATCTATGAGTTACCTTTCAGTGTTGCAAGGAGTGGTGATTATTGGTTATATGCACACATGGTGCGGTTCTAATTGGGCGGCATATCTAGATTTGAGTAAGGTAAGTAATTGGGTGTTGTGGGATTGAGACGTGTTGGTTACATACCTTATGTTCGGGGTGGCATGGTATCGTCCGGTTTCCCCCATGGTTATGGCAATGCACTTTGAGTACTTGATGGTGAATTTCGAATGGTTGTTGATTTTAGGCAAGCTATCTTGAAGTATTTCAAGAGGACCAGTGTTGGATATGACCGTGCAGTGTATCGGAGTTATGTACGGGTATGACCTTTGGTATTGGATACATGTGTTTTTGATTTTCGGTGTGTTCCAGGTTGTTAGTATGATATGGTGATGGTAATTGTTAATGGAAGGATAGTCCTCTAGTGTGGATCTTTTATATAATTTTATTACACTGGGAAGTTGTTGTTAAGTGCAACAGTTGCACAAGTTTAGGCTTCGAATTGTATCGATGTGTCATGTTATCAGGGTGGTCGTGATGGATGAGAAGAGGTCATTGGACCAAGAGTCAACATTTCAGAATTTTCTACAGCATAGTTGGGAGGATAAATATCGGGAGTCGGCTTAGAAATCTACCATATTTCCTATTTGGGAAGGGGGAGTTTCATGTCTGGCTGATCGGACGAATGGTTGTTAGTTCTACGTGCTTCTTTCATCATCGACAGTATATGGAAGTGTTAGACCGAGGCATTTCTTGATAAGAGGTTATGTACCGGTATTGGGTTTTTCTGAGCAGTTATTGTGGTTAAGAGTTATTGCTATGAGTGTTTGAGTCACGCGGTGTATTATGTGATTTCATCTGGGGTACGTATGTGGCTTGATTCAGTATGTTCGGACTTGTTCAGCCTATAGTTATGGAAATTTTGATCCTGTATAAAATTTCAGAAGTGGGAATTCGGTTTTAAGGTTTATGGGCCAGGATTTGGATTTCGAAATTTCAATGGTATTGTGCTATTGGACCTATACGGGATAGGGTGACGTGGTATCACCCCCGGGTATGTGCATGGTACTCTACGTAACAGTTTGATTGTGTTGGAGAACAACTATTGGCACTTTCGAAGATGAACGTATGTTTAAGTGGGGGAGGATGTAACGCCCCGGCCGGTCGTTCCGAGAATTTTGCCCCGTTTCCCCCGTTTCTACTTCATTTATGTGTATTGGGTCGGTTGGTTCGGGTTCAGAGTGGTCACGATGAGAATTTAGGCAACTAGCCTATCAAGGTAACCTATAGTTGAGAAAGCCAACTGAGAATTAACTTATTGGTAAACGACCTCAAAATGCAGGTTTTATGGCTCGGATAGCTTCGTTAGGTGATTTATGACTTAGGAGTGTGTTAAGAATATTTTTGTGATGTCCGGTGTAGAATTAGGCTTCAATTGGCGAAAGTTAGTTTTTGGCGATTTCCGGTCGGCAGTGGAAAATAGGCTACCAGGGTCGGAATGGAATTCCGTAAGTTGGAACAGGTCCGTAATGTTATTTTGAGTATGTGTGCAAAATTTTAGGTCAACCGCAGGTGTTTTGGTTCATTTCGGCGTAGTTGGCGAAGTTTTGAAGTTTCAAAGTTTATAGACTTGAATTTGATGTAATTTTGGTGTTTTGGTGTTTCGAAGGCTCGACTAACTTGGAATAGTGCTATGGGGTGTGTTGGTATGTTTGGTTGGGGCTCCGAGGGGCTCGGGATTGATTTCGGATGGTTAGCGGGGTTTTGAACTTGGAAAATTTGTAGAAATAACTACTTGTGTGATTTATGGTGTTAGCGATGGGTAGCCGCAGATGCCATGTCGCAGGTGCGATGGGCAATGCGCAGGTGCGAAAAAGTCTAGGCAGAGGAATTTCTGCAGGTGCGACCAAGTGTCCGCAGGTGTGGAAATGCTGGCAGAAATAGTGTATAAGAGGCATCCGTGAAATTAATTTCATTTCACCATTTTGCATGTGAGAGGAGCTCCTTTGAAGGAAGATTGGAGAGGGGATTCGTGATTCTTCAGGAAAGGTAAGTTCTCGGTTTATTAAGATCATTTATATGCTATTTATATTCGGAATTGGCTTGTATTTGAAGAAATAAAGTAAGAAAAATTTGGAAAATGGGAGGAAGGAGTTGGGAATTTCTTTTGGCAATTTCAGTGGGCAGTTGTGGTCTGATTTTAGTTTTCTTGGTATGTATAGAATCGTGGGAGGACGAGGATTCGAATGATGCAAATTTTATCGAATTCCGCGACATGGGCTTGGGCCTCGGGTTTGGCCAAATTTCGAGATTCTTGTATAATTTGATAATTTTTGATTGGGTTGTGTTCCTTGAGTATATATTAATGATGTTGAGCTGATTTTGGCTAGATTCGGAGAAATCGGGAGCCAATTTGAGGGGCATGAGCATAGCAGACTAGTGTTGTGGCCCGACAGAGGTAAGTAATGGTTATAAATTTTGTCCTGAGGGTATGGAACCCCGGGCTACATATTTTCTCACTGATTTTAGAAAGGCGCACATGTTGGATGACGAGTATATGGCACGTACTGATTTTTGGATTGGACTAGGTCCTCTCCGCGGCAACTAATGAGTTGTATATTTACTCAAAACCTTATGTTAAATTATATTCTAAAGATTGTTGAAATATTTGGGGTATACGCCGTGTTTGGGGCCTCGTGTCGATATGTTTAGACCCCTTGGGGGCTTTTCAGTGATTTTTTTTCCTCAGTATGTATTGATGATTGTACTCAGTTGCACTGTGCATACTGTTTTCGAAACTCTGCATGATTTACACCACTTTGAGATTTAAACTGATACTTTGGGTCGAGTACCCTGTTTTACTGATTCGCCCGAGGGGCCTTTCGAGTGGTTCTGCTGAGTGTGGCCTAGGGCCAGAGTGATGGTGAGGTGCTGAGTGTGGCTGAGGGCCAAGAGTGATGGTGAGGTGCTGAGTGATATTAACGCTTGGGATGAAGGAGCGCCTCCGGAGTCTGTACACACCCCTAATGAGCGCACCGAGTGCCGAGTGACGAGTGATTGGGAGGCAGGAGTGATTGTGAGGTGCCGAGTGACTGTGAGGCAGGCCCGAGGGGCTGAATATGATTTTTTTTTGACCGAGGGGCTACTGATGATTTTACTACATTCATTTTCATACTAAATCTTTCGGTTTGAAGTTGTTAAAACTTTGTATTCTTTAAAGGACTTTTCTGAAGTTCATTTTAAGGCATGATGATTTCACATATCTATGTTATACTATTAGAAATAAAGGATTTGCATCTTGTGATTTGATGACATTGATTTTATGTGTTTCTTGCTGCTCATACCTGATTTATTTTCATTACTACTGAGTTGGCGTACTCACATTACTCCCTGCACCTTGTGTGCAGATTCAGGTGTTAGGGCAGGGTGAGCTGTATATCTATTCCAGAGATTCTCGGAGGTTTGCAATGTAGCTGTATGTGTCTGCAGTCCTGCTCCCTCTCCTGCTTACTATTATAGTATTTATTTTCGTCGAGTTGTATATTTTATGTAGATGCTCATGACCAGTGACTCCGGGTTCTCGAGGGTTGTATTTAATGTCCAGTATAGATTTAACAGTGTTATAAATGTTTAAAGGAAACCTCTATGGGTAATCGGTATAGTAAAGATGTAAATGGAAGCATATTATTATTTGAGTTTGAGTTTTGGCTGGCCTAGTTCCATGATAGGTGCCATCACGACTGGCCTGGTTTTGGGGTCGTGACAGTTACACCCCATGTTTTTGTACATGAGAGTACGTCGTAAGTCAATTGATGTAAGTATAGAAATAAGATTATATCTGGAACCACATAAAGTAAGTTAATCATGTTACCGTGGAGGTTACAAATATTTAAGATCATGAATAATGAGTACCAAGAGGGTTGGAAAGCTTAGAAGCTAAACAAATTGAAGAAAATAAGTTTCGTCGAAAGTAGATGAGTTTTGAATGTTATAACATGTACTTTAGGGTACGACTATGATTCATTACATTATAAGGAGTTTATGCTATGAGTTATGATTGTCGTATTATTGTCGTGTGCTACTTTTTGAAACGAAGAAATTTGCGGAACAAACATTGGCAAAGGTCTTCACAAATTACATTCACAATGTGCTGAAAAATCGATCAAATATAAATGGTATTTACTCGCAATATTGTCAGAATTATTGGATGATATACCAACAAAATTAAAGATCTACGAGTATAGTTTCAAACGCATTAAACCTTTCATCGATACGACATAGGAGTAGATAGATATTTGTAGTTTTGCGAGACTGCGCATATATCTTGAAATACATTTCGTGTGTTATATGAGGTTTTATTGGGACATATTATACACAAAATTGAAGATCTTGAAATGTAAATTCCAACTCTCTTGATCGTTTGTTCATACGACATCCGTATAAAAAGGTATAAGCGTCGGAAGATGAGCCAATGCTAGGGTGCCAAGCTAGCACTTCTTTGACTTTTCCAAAGTTGATATATATAATTCTTAGGTCAGCTTTCTCTTCATTTTTCAGCATACCACGACTAGACAACACCCATAAACATATCCTTAAGCTCTCTTCTAGGGTTTCAAAGAAGATGATAATCATGGTCATGAAATCGAGAAGCGATAACATCAAAACGATTCCTACGACGTAAGTGTCATTATATCGCCTCTCTTTCTTCTTTGTATTTAGATTTTTGGAAGGTACCTCATAGTTAAGAAATATGTAATATTTGTATTTAGGTGTTTAATTATCAAGGAAGGTTGATAAATGTGTTTCCTAAGATTTAGAACTCACGGGTCGGTGATCAGAAGTCGTGAGTTTGAGTTATTTGACTTGTAGCAGACTATTTTGTGGAATCTTTTGTGTTACTGTTAGGCTGCGTTTTCACTACTGTTTTATGGAGTTTTGGAGTAGGAAGGGTGTGGACAAACACCATATATTCTAGGGTGGTGGTCTGGTCGTTCGTCATAACATTTCGGGGTCGTTTGACACTACTACGGTAGTCGTTTTGTGTATGAAGATATTGCGGTGTGTTGGGCTTTTTTGTAGTATTTTGTGGTTCATATAAGGCTGGAAAATAATGTTTATATGTTGTTGTTGTTGTGTTCTTGTGTTGTTGGTGTTATTTTTAATTTGGAGGATGTAAGGATAATAGCGGAGATGCTGCCCCTTTTTATACAAAATAATGTTGTCATTCGCTGTGCGATAGTTAAACCTTTTGTAACTTAATGATAGTATTATTATCGTTGTTGTAGATTAAGGTGCAAATAGGCGAGTTCAGTAAGGAACCAATCTAACTATAAACTTGAGTGCAGTGACAAGAAATTTAAATCATGTAAACCCACATAATGACTAACAGTGGAAATGAGCAAATCAAGTCTGAAATCTACAATTCCAAATATTTCATAAGACTCCGGTTTGCATTTAAAAATCTCATATGAAAACTTTTGTCCAACATTTATTATCAGAGGCTCTGTGTAAAGGAGAGTGAAAACAACATTTTCATAAAATATAAGCCCCTCGGGCACAGTATCACTCACAGTAAAGCCTCTCGGGCAAGCCCCTCAGCCACTCGTGACTCCACAATCAGCGTCTCATGCTCTCACTTAACACTCGTACACAGTAAGTACCTTGAACACACACAACTACTGCGCAACCAGCCCGCTCCACTATATATATATATATATATATATATATATATATATATATATATATATATATATATATATATATATATATATATTGTTGCGGCGTGCAACCCGATCCATATATATGTACGATCTATATTGCTGTGGCGTGCAGCCTGGCCCATGACTATCCTCACATACTCAGCGCTCCGCCTAACACATATATACTGCTACGGGACTCGGTCACCCTCACAAGCCAGTTGTCAAATTCATCTCAACTCACGGGACTCAGCCCAAAATACTTTTCAGAGTTTTCAAAGTAGTGTGATAATAGTGGAAATAACAAGAAGTGGGAAACATGACTTAGTTCACAATTGTTCTAACATAATAGTGGTAGAATAGTGTAAAAGTACCCCCTGAAGGCCCCAAATATGGAAAATACCCCTCATGGTCTAAACAGATCCGCACAAGGCCCCAAATATTGTTTCCAGGCCATAACAAGTATAAACTTCTGAAAGACAGCATGTCGTAAGGTTTCAAATTGAATACGCGGCTTAATAATCGCTATGGGGCAAACCAAGTTACAATCCCTATCGGTGCACGCCCTCACGCTCATCACCCAGCGTGTGCGTCACCTAATTTATCAACACGATATCAAATAACGGGGTGTCATACCTTTAGGTTTAGAGTTACAATTGTTACTTACCTCAAAATAGCCCAAAAGCTACTCCGCAATGCGCTTACCCCTTGAATTGGCTCCTAAATGCTCCGAATCTAACCAAAATCAGATTAACATCATCAATATACACTAACGGAACAAAACCCAATCGAAAGATATATATTTTAACATAATTCTCGAAATTCGGCCAAATTCGAGCCCCAGACCTACGTCTCAAGATTCAATAAAATTAACATCACTAGAATCCTCATCCTCCCACGATTCTATACATAGAAAAAACTCCACAATCAAACCATAATTGCCCACTCAAATCACTAAGAGAATTTCAAAATTTCCTCCCCATAATCCGAACAAAATAGCATGGAAACGAGTTATATAATCCCGAAACATACCTCCACTAAAGACCCTCGAATACCTTCTTCAATTTGCTCTCAACTCATCTAAATCCGCATGTAACAGTGGAGGAAATGCCAAAATATTCGCGGAAGCACTTTTTATACTATTCTGTCCAGTTAATCCGCACCTGCGGACAATTTCTAGCATCTGCGGAACCACAATTGGGGTCCCAAGTGTGCACCAGCGAAATCCCACTAACAGTCCAATTCTCGCACCTGCGATCCCTTTTCCGCACATTTGGCTTCGCAGGTGCGCCCAATGCTTCGCACCTGCGGATTCCTCTTGCCTGGCCTATCTTCGCACATGCGCAGGGTCCTTCACACCTGCGGCTCCCCATCCGCAGGTGCGGCCACACCTGAAGATTCACACTAGCAGCTATTTTCTGAAAATTTCCTAAATATGAACCTCCGCTAACCATCCGAAATCAATCCCGAGCCCCTTGCGGCCCCAACCAAGCATACCAACACACCCCATAGCATCATTCAAACTTAGTCGTGCCTTCAAAACACCAAAAACAACACAAAAACACCAAAATAACATCAAATTCAAACCTATGAACTTTGAAACTTCTAAATCTCGCCAATGATACCGAAACCAACAAAAACACATCTAATTGACTTGGAAATTTGCACACATATCCAAAATTACATTATGAACCTGTCCCAATAGTCGGAATTCCAAAACGAATGAAATGATAACAAGTCAAATTGTTGAATGTATCTAAGTGCTAAATGTTGTGTAGCAAGTAATGGAGAGGAAATGTGGATTTATCTTTTTGAACTATATATTGATTGTATGTCGTATGTGACTCACTATTCGGTAAAGATTACTATGGCCTTGATTTCACATGGTTATTTGGTTTTTACGAATGTATATTCTTGATGATGAAAATCCTTGTGATTGAATTTATTGGTTGATGTTGCTATCAAATATGATTGTAAGGTGGGATCGGGTTGCACGTCGCAACATAAGTAATAAGGGTGTAATGTGATTGGAGGGTGGGATCGGGTTGCACACCCCAATAGAAGTAATAAGAGTGTAATGTGATTGTAAGGTGGGATCGGGTTGCATTCCACAACAGAAGTAATAAGGGTGTAATGTGATTGTAAGGCGGGATGGGGTTGCACAACGCAATTGTACAGTGGGATCGGGTTGCACGCCGCAACAAAATTGTACGGTGGGATGGGTTGCACGACGTAACAGAATTGTACGGTGGGATCGGGTTGCACGCCGCAACAAAATTGTACGGTGGGATGGGTTGCACGCCGCAACAAAAGAAATAAGGGTGGAATATGATTGTAAGGTGGTATCGGGTTGCGCTCTGCAATAGGAGAACGATTGAAATAAGAAACTGTGGAACTCTTATTTGTGTTTTCTGTATCTCTGTGCAGTATTTGTTTGGTTTATTTGACTGCCTCCTATCTGTGTATTGTTTGATTTTACTTAGGGTAAAGCTTGTTCATACATAATAGTACTATTCCATGGTACTAACGTCCCTTTTGTCGGGGTTGCTACATCTTTTAGATGGATGTAGGTGGTTCTATAGCAGGTAGCTCGATCCGCCGATAGTGGTGCCTTCCTTTCATCTCCTCAGCAGTTCTGGTGAGACCCACTTCCTTTCGGGGTCGTGCGTGATCTACGCCATGTTCTTTTGTATATTTTGTTCTGTTAAGGTATAACTGGGGCCTTGTTGCCGGCAAGTTTATATACACTTCTCCGTATCTTTAGAGGCTCCGTATACATTAGGTGGGTTGTATATATGTATTTGGGGTAGTTGTTGTGCTCGTTTGTAATCACGGCCCCGTATCGAAAGTGCTGTATTTTAGAATGTATGTTTTGGAAGATTAAATGTTGAAAATGTTAAAAGAGGAGATTTAACTTATGTTGTAAACGCATGCTTTGATTATATTTTGTTGTTTCACGTATAAATGTACATTATGAACACGGGGAAATGCGTTGGGTAGGAAAGGCAATCCAGGTCTGCTTGACCGGGTTCATCTGGTTGGGCGCCGGTCTCGTCCCTCAATTTTGGGGCATGACAGACTTGGTATCAGAGCCTAAGGTTTTAATGTGTCCTAGGATGTCTCGGATTCGTGTCTAGTAGAGCCCTTATTATCGGTAAGTCGTCAACCACATCTATAATTAGGGGGCTACATGGACATTTAGGAATTTCACCCTTCCTTGATACTCCAATCATGCGATCTAGCTCAATTTAGGGAGTTATTTTTCTCTCGAAGCCTTACTCTCAAAATGAGTAATCATGATACCATAATCCGCGAATTTGAAGCCATGAGGAGGGAGTGATCCCACCATTGAGTCTGAGGGAATTGCCCGAGGACTTGATAGGAGAATGTATTGAGTCGTGGAGGGATTGGTAGAACCTATCGCTAAGAGGGGAGTGTCCTTGTCCCTGTTGATGTCACTGTACCACCAAATCCTATAGTATATCGACA
The DNA here is from genome assembly GCA_005239525.1 of Nicotiana knightiana. Classification (NCBI taxonomy): domain Eukaryota; kingdom Viridiplantae; phylum Streptophyta; class Magnoliopsida; order Solanales; family Solanaceae; genus Nicotiana; species Nicotiana knightiana. The sequence continues at coordinate 102,117 of ML413869.1, forward strand.
AGGTACCAACGTACGTTAGGGATGCAGAGTCGAGGGGCATCGATTCAACTATTGCCCTATCAACCTAAGGTCACCAAGTAAGTCACTCCTTAGAACAACCAACGTACTATTGTTGTATATGTACATCCATATTGAAGAACTTTCATATGCATGGTCTTAGTAAATGTTGAAGCCACAAACCATTGCATGCACCTACTCTTTGGACGAGATCAAATATTACTTGAATCCACAAACCATTGCATGCACGTACTCTTTGGACGAGATCCAATATTAGTTGAATCCACTCTACCGCAAATTTTCTTATATGCAATCTCTTATCACATCGAGCTCTATAATCATGCTTGAATTCAGTTGTAGCTATAGAATTACCATTTCCGACACACCTTTCTAAAATCTAACAAGGGACTATACCCGAAGAATTTCGTCCCGAATGAATGGATGGACAATTCTATTACTTGTGCACAAAATAAAAGGATATTTTCTCTCGACCATTTATTCTTCTCTATTCGAAACCCTAGGCTATTTCTCTTCATGTTTTTGCATCATATGAATGTTGACGTAGTGTCATAGTGAAGATCTTGCCTTATGTCATCATCATCTCTAGTATGGTAGTGCCCTCGCTCTATCTTTGTTGAGGATTTCATTTTGGCCGAGTGGTCGAAATGGGCAAGATTTTTCTTTGTTTGGCGAGAATCTCCCTCTTCTCTGATAGGTTATTTTCTTAATTTGGTCTGCTCAATTACTTTTAAACATTATTAAATCTCCATCGAAGCTGGGGTCCGTTGAGCCTCCATGTAGCTGGATCATGCTGTTTATTCTTGTTGCCCATCTTATTCTTGAATGTTGTTCATCTTATGGTTGTAAGGGAGACGAGCATTTTCGCTCCTCCTTTGGTTTGCATAATACTTATTTGAGTGTCTCTATATTTTAATTGCTCTATGTTGCAACGAATCCAAATGATTTTGATGTTTGTAGTGGCTCCCCTAGCCGTGAAGCTATTGAGTTTACTCCTAATACATGAACTTCGTCTTTTGTTAGTTCATCTGACATACCCGACTTTCTCCTAGTTGATGACCCATTTTTCAGCTCCAAATTTGAGGACTGAAGAAAGAGCATAATTGTGTCCCTAGTATCTAGAAATAAAATTTGTTTTATCAATAGTAATCCACCTAAATTCTTTACCAATTCCGCTAAATACAGGAAATGGAATAGATGTAACAATACCTTTATTTTCTGCTTAACTAGTTTTTGGTCTTCTGATATTACTGAGGTTTTCAGTATTCTGACATAACAAAAGAAATATATAGAATTTTAGGTGGAAAGACAAGTCAATCCATCCTCTGACTTTAACTACGAACATACATCATTCACTATCGGTTGTATTATTCCTTCTCAATCCTATCCCCATAGACTATCCTTAAAGGTTGAACTCTTAACCAGAAAGAGTAGCTCTAATTTAAAAAATATTTCTAGATATCTGGTCAACGGATTAATAAGTGCAACAAATTACACGGGTTCCCACTTCACTTCAAGTTAATCAAGGGCTGATAGCATGCCGCAATTTTTGAACCACCTATGCATGTGCTAATCTAACAATCCTCTTCCCAGTCTAACTCCCGCTTTTAGTTTTGGGGTGCACCAAGCAGAAAAACATCCATATGTCAAGCCTCTCTATCGGCCAAGTCTTGTAGCATCTCCCAATTCTGTTGGTAATAACTGGTTGTGTAGAAGTGTGTTGTAGTGCTTCATTGTGAATTAGAGTTGCTAAATGTAATTGGATTTTAAAATTATGGAGCTATACATCATGTGATTATATGCGGAGATCTTCTTTAAAAAGTTTAGGTCCTCGTAATCCCTTATATTATCACCTTTCCTAGTGGTTACGATTTAAAAGTCACTTCTATAAGCTCTCTAACTTCTTTTTCATTTGTCTTGCATCATGTGTTGTTCACCCGTAATATTCAATGCGATATTATCTCAATTCTCGACTAGTTATCCAATTATATGATTTTATTTAATTAGTCTCACATTTATGTACACTTAAAGTTCCCTGAGAGTGGGGAAATTTCCCCTTTACTACAGACTTCTAATGTCTTCAACTTTGTTTAAGCTTGTTGATTCCAAGTGGTGCTCTTAGTTGTGCTGCCTTACTATCTATTTTCATTTGGTAACTCTCATTGTGAATCTAATTTTATTCCTTATGGCATGAAGGGTCGAGGTATGTTCATTTTGTTAGGATAAAAGATATTGCTCGCACTACTTGTGATATTTTCTCCTATAACAATCATCTACCTTGTCTTCTTGTCAATATGACTAGATAACTCAGGTTACTCATCTTCGATGAGTGCATTATGACTTCTCACCCTTTCATAATTATTCATATGGTCACTTAGAAGCCTTATTCTACACCAGCTCGTAGTGATTTACGTACTTTCTCGCCATTGTTGACAATATTCTAGGGCTACGAGGGCTTGTCTCATGGGTTCCAAAAGTAATAATTTTCCTTAAAGTTCAAGATTAAATTGCCATGATTTCAAACCAAAGTGTGTCCCCTTTTCAAAAGTCATAAATGGGTCGGATTTGATGAGGTTATGTGGCTCAGTGCTCACTCGGCTCCTAGGAGTATTGACAACGCCATTGTCATGTATGGGTATTTTGCTACCTCTGACATTCCACAGCCTTAGGAAGGGTTGGATTGTTCGAATTATTATAATCTCATAAGTAGATGACTTCTCTTCCATCCTCATGCGCTTGCTGCATAAATTCCTTGTGTCGCTTATTGTTAGGAGTGAAATCAAATTCCACGTATTTCATTTGCAGCCTCAATCACACCCATGTTGCAAGAGTCTTACCATTTGAGCTCACGTACTTACCATACACTCAGGGACACAACCGGCGTATCCTACTTGATCACTTCTTTAAAATCTGAAGTCCACATACATGGTATCCACCTTATATAAGGGTGTAATGTGATTGTAAGGTGGGATCGGGTTGCACCCCACAACAGAATTGTATGGTGGGATCGGGTTGCATACCGCAACAGAGTTGTACGGTGGGTTGCACGCCGCAACAGAATTGTACGGTGGGATTGGGTTGCATGCCCGAACAAAAGAAATAAGGGTGAATATGATTGTAAGGTGGGATCGGGTTGCGCGCCGCAACAGGATAACGATTGAAATAAGAAACTCTGGAACTTTCATTTGTGTTTTATTTATATCTGTGCAGTATTTGTTTGGTTTCTTTGACTGCCTCATATCTATGTATTGTTTTATTTTACTTAGAGTAAAGCTTGTTCATACATGCTATTAATATTCCATGGTACTAACGTCCCTTTTGCCGGGGGCGCTACATCTTTTATATGGATGTAAGTGGTTCTATAGTAGGTAGCACAGTCCGCCGATAGTGGTGCCTTCCTTTCATCTCCTCAGCAGTTTTGGTGATCCCCACTTCCTTTCAAGGTCGTGCGTGGTCTACACCATCTTCTTTTGTATATTTTGTTTTGTTAAGGTATAGCCGAGGCCTTGTTGCCGGCAAGTTTATATACTATCTCCGTATCTTTAAGGGCTTCGTAGACATTATGTGGGTTGTATATATGTATTTGGTGTAGTTGTCTTGCTCGTTTGTAATCACGACCCCGTATCGGGAGTGTTGTATTTTAGAATGTACGTGTTGGGAAGATTAAATGTTGAAAATTTTAAAAGAGGAGATTTGACTTATGCTGTAAACACATGCTTTGACTATATTTTGTTGTTTCACTTATAAATGTACATTATGAACACGAGGAAATGCGTTGGGTAGGAGAGACAATCCAGGTCCGCTTGACCGGGTTCATTCGGTTGGGCGCTGGTCTCGTCCCTCGGTTTTGGGCCGTAGCACTCTTTCCCGACCTTTATGAAAATTATGTATCCTTAGAGGCTTGTAGACTGATGTCATGTACGTAAAAGATTTGTGGCCTTGTCATACTATGTTCATAGTACATGTGGTTATTTTGGTCTTTGCGGCCCATATGTCTTATATATATGTTTGTATTACATGTTGTATTCTACCTATTTCACGACATGCTCTGCGCTCAGTTATCTATGATATTATTATACAAAAAGATGCGTTATATTGGTACTCGGTTGAGTGAGGTACCAGGTGCCCGCGCGGCCCGTCGGTTTGGGTTGTGACAAAAGTTGAAGATAGGCACGGAAATCTTGGAAAGGATAAATATTACCTTAGTGTGGCTCGCGTCCCTAGTAGAGCGAGAACATTAAGCAACCCGAAGAGCCAGTGGATAGAGTAAGGGGAGCCAAAATCAATATAACATCTTGTTGATGTTTTCAAAATAAAATAATGGACATAGATGCTAACAGGGAAATAAGAAGAGAGTTAATGAAGCATGATGAGTAAGAAGTGATACGTGGATAACAATGGTAGATAAAGAAAAATGAAATGACAGTATTACAGAGTCTATAGTGAAGGGAAGGAAACGATGAAAGGTGATAGGCCTTGAGACAACAAAATAGTATAGGCCATAAAATCATATCCTCATTTCGACAAATAAGTTTTTGACTCTAACGTGATTACCAAAAGGAAAATATAGACCCTACAGTACTAAGAAATCACCATGGGTTGTTGAACAAGATAAATTAAACATGAATTAGGGACTAAGCGATTTGATAATACTCGACATCATGAGAACTTAAGAGATTGTGTTCCGTCAATAATAGAATGGACGACAGAATAATACCCTTCAAAGGTCATTCAAGAAGACGATTCCCTAAAGCAAGCAATGTGAGAAAAGTTAAGCTTAAGGAACTGTGAGTTCCAGTTACACTAGGGGCCACCATCGTGAGTAAGGAATTTTGTTATCCTTGGTACAGAAGAATTACCGCAAGGTAAGTAAGGGTCATTGATGATGTGAAAAGACGCCAAAGATGAAGAGGTAAACCATCTATAGGTAGATCGTCGTAGATCTAAATCTTAGTACCCCCCTAAAGGGGAAATATGGAGTGATATTTCATTAAGTCAGAATAAAGTGGTTCTAGTAATTATGGAATGGTGAAGGAAGAATGCGATAAAAATGAGAAAAGGAATGAGAAAACACTGATATAAATCCTACAGATATGCTATGATTCCAGAACATTATGCAAACACGATGTCAAGGAAAGGAAGCAAGGGTTCCTACCCGAGATGTTATTGATAGATAAGGAGCATGTGCAAGACGTAAGTTAAGACAAACAGAATAACCCAAGAGGGATGATGCGGAATAGAAATATGAAAATGGACCAATGGCTAGATAAGAGGTTACAGACAAATAAAAAGATCGTTCAAGATAAACATAGTGAACTCCAACACGGGAATTCAGTCTCGCAGACATGACATCGTGATCCTTGAGATATATTTAGATAGGAGTTGGGGTAGTTAAAGGTAAATAAAAGAGAGTGCCACTAGAAAGACAATCAAAATATTAGCTCAGAAGCAACCCCACAAGTACAAAGGCGTGGAGGTAAGTAACTACGATAATTACAGGCGAGGAAGGACATCAAAAGTTCTGTCGAGTATACAATATAATAAGATCTCGGCCTTACAAGAATCAAAGGGTCCTCCCTAAGTAATACTATGAGAAACTATCTGAGGAAGTAAGGAAGAAGGCTTAGACCTAACCTCAGTGACCTAAAGAGGAAGTGATCTTATAACAACAGTCTTACAACAACGTTGTATGTTGTCCATGAGAAAGTGGCACCAACCATGGCTAAGGAACGGGAAGAAAATTCAAAAGTAATATTTGTTTACCGTGAAAATGGTAATTACAATTATTTTTGATTTTATGGTTTTAAAAATATGTGATATATTTTAGTACTAGTTGTTTAGGAAATAGATGCTAAGTGAGAGGTAAGAAAAATGAGATAAGAGCAAAGAACTACAGAATCGTACAAACTGAACGGTTATGAGACGGGGTCTCGAGCTAGGTCGAAAGAGGACCTCGAGGTCGAGTCGAGGGCTTGACAGAGGGTACTCGAATAAGATACAACAATATTGCAGGCCTTGAAGATGGCCTCTTTATGGTCAATAATGAGAAATAAATGAAGAACAATTTAATAAACACAATAAATGAAAAGCGATAAATCAATGGAACAACTGTAGAGAATGTTTGAGTTAGAGAGTAGAGAATGCTCTTGTTCTTGTATTCAATATCACGTGTATTACAAAATGACAAAGGTCCCCTTTATATAGGAGAGGGAATCCCAACATAGTATATGTGTAATTGTAACAAAGATAAATAGCTAGTACAACCATTTAATATCATGGTACGGACTTTTTTAAATTTCCCGCTTTTCCATGATGGTCTCCGATTTATACCGTCCTGAGGTCGAGTGTGGGGGATCCTCAATATGTTTCCTCGGTTTAGAACCTCGAACTATGCCTCAAGCCCTCTTAAGAAGGGATGCGGAATGCTATAGTGATCATAAAATCAGACTCTCCGATTTTAGCTGTATAAAGATAGTCCCTGCATTTCTTGAAATGGAAAGATAAGAAACGATTTGAATTCATCAACTTTCAAAGACTTCATCACCATGTCAGTCGTGTCATGTAAGCAACTGGTGTGATAGGAGATATTCCCAAATGCCACATTCACATAGTTCTTGAAAAGACTCGAATTGATAACAATTTGGCTTTTCCAAACGCACACGGTTGGCCCCTATAAGTACTCCTTCGTCTGCCCCTTATCTCCCATTACTCCTTCGAACCTTTTAAAAAGAGACCTCGTTACTCCTCTCTCATATCCTTTTTTTGATCAGCTTTCTCTTGTTTCCTTTGAAAACTTTCTGCAAAAATGACGAACGCTTCCCAAACTATTTCCCGAGATGATAAAGCTCCCTTATTTTCGCGTTCCTCTAGGGAAAAAAGCAACTATACCTACAAGTCTTGAGGAATGCATCCACGAACTCTGCGAAATAACCTCTGATTTTATTATCGACAAACCATCTTTGAAGCAGGGACAGTGTGAACCCATATCCCGGTATATCAGTCTAATAACAAATACTGAAAAGGTGAAGGCCGACTGTCGCTGAGGAGATGCGGTGCAAGTGGATATTCCCTCTCAGAAGAAAGACATAACAACTCATAAAGCTGGCTTCCTTATTGTATACACCTATCCATTTACCCTAGGCCCGGTGGAGTTGTCCTCGCTGTCGGTAGATGTCGTTATTCTCGATTTCTACAGGCGATATCAAGTGATGCTTGGCCAGATTCATCCATCATTTTGGCGTATTGTTTACATGATTAGGAATTTTGCAAATATGGTTGAGGAGATGTCTTTTACCCTCGACCAGCTGATTAGAATGTATAGTACCCGACTTTATCGAGGTGGTCTGATTAAGCTTCAATGTCGTGCCATGAATTTTTATTTACATGCACCGACGAAGACAATTACAAAGGGTAGATGAGCCACTTCATTCGATTTAGGACCTCAGATATGATTTGAGTTGAAAGGATTCCACTAACCGTGGAATGGAATAGGAATCGTAAGTTAATAATTTGATTGAGCTTTTTTCACTTTCCTTCGTAACGACATCCTCTCGAACTAACTGCGTTTAATGATGCAGCTTTTGTGTGGTGCACCATTATTGCTAGGGATCTCCCGGGCTAGGTTTTCAAGCTCGATTCGACCTACCCGTATGCTGAGCATGTATGGCGCGACCTGGCTATGGACCGATGGGAAGCTAAAAATCATGGTGGGGCCTTCCCTCTTGTCATACCTGTGTTCTTTAAAAGATATTTCCCCCAAATATATCCTAATTTTTCGTGCTTATGTTTTGTGCTTATGCGGGCCTAGGGGAGGCCTCTTTGACGAGGGAAGCACCGCTTGGAGAAGCAGATACCTTAAAACCAAATAAACAGAAGAAGAGAAAAAGGAAATCGTCGGCCGAGTCTTTGAAGCCAAAGAGGGCTAAAGTACAAAGGTCTAAGGTTGACTCTGCGACCTTATAAATTGATTCCCCAATATCGCCCGGGTGAAGTGGAAGCGTAGCTGCTTCAGCTTTTGCTACATCGGTGACTGTTGAGCCGAGGGCTTCAATCCAGAGATCGACGTTGCCATCATGCCTCTGGCCGAAGAGAATGTTGAGGATGGGTCAGATGATGTCTCTAAGCCGGTTGACATCAAAAATATTCCTCGGGTCGAAGAGCATTTGGTATATGAGTTAGGGGAGCCCAGTTCTGAGTCGAAGGCCCCGATCGATTCAGCCAGGGTTATCGATGTAGGCGATTCTCCACAGGTCCCAACATTTTCCCCAAGTGAGATACTTGATGCCAATAATATAGAATCTCCGATGCGGGGGCGCCTCTTGGAGCTAAGGACGCTATTGAAGGGCACTTTTCTATGGCCGAGAAGAATCCAGAACATAACGCCTCTCACATTTCCGAGGAATCGGAGAGGCTCTACAATCAAGTGATTTTTTCGTCGATCGCTTTGAGCTTTGATCATTATTTCTATGACTCTCCTGATCGCTTTGAGCTTTGATCAAGGTATAGTAGGGGACTTGTTACCGGCAAGTCAATGTAAACTCCTAGTACTCTTAGAGGCTTCGTAGACACTATGTGGGTTGTATATATATATATTGGGTAATAGTTGTAATTATTCAGAATCGTGGTCCCGTGATGGAAATGTTGTGTTTAGTTCGTATAATTTTTGGATCATTAAAGGATTCAAGCTACACAAGAGGAAAATGGAAATTTTGTTGTAAATTTATTATAAATTTGTATATTGTGCACGGGGTAACGCATTGGGTAGGAAACGCAATCCAGGTCAGCTTGACCGGAATCATCCGGTTAGGTGCCGATCTCGTCCCTCAGTTTTGGGGCATGATAAACTTGGTATCAAAGCCTAAATTTTTTAAAAGTAGCCGAGGATGTCTCGAAGCCGTGTCTAGTAGAGCCCTTCTTATCGGTGTGTTGTCGACCACATCTATAATTAGGGGGCAACATGAACGTTTAGGAAAAATACCCTTTATTGTTATTTTGTATCGTGTGATGTGGTTGAAGGCGAGGTTGTCTATCTCGAACTAGTGCATTGTTCCAATTTTCAATAAATGTCACCCAATAAGAGAGCCTGACTCACCCCAGAGGCCAATGCCACCCTAGGAGTTGTCGTAAATTCCTTATCTGCTGGTGCAAGTGAGAATGATTCCTCGACCCTGGATCTGCCTGACTCCTCCACTCCAGGCCAGACTATTCTTGTTCCTGCTCCAGTGGAGGGTGATACAGTTCCTGCTGATGTTCCTGATCGTTCCTCAGTCCCAGCTTCCGATCCCGGTATTTCTGATGGGGACCTCAGGGGAGATATTCAGATGTTGACTCAGCTAGTGGCCTTCCAGGCCCAAAGATCACATGATGCCCCTGCGCCCTCTAGCGAGCAACGGGATTCTTCAGGTTCCACGGTCAACTAGTTTCTGCGGTTAGCCCTCTAGAGTTCACAGACACCAACCTAGAGCCTGATCCTCAGGAGTTCATTGATGAGATGTGCAAGACCCCACGATTTATGAGGGCTACTGAGATAGAGGGGGTTGAGTTGGATCCCTATCGTCTGAAGGGAGCAGCATATTCGTGGTTCGAGAAGTGGGAGAGTTCCCGTGGCAAGAGGAGCCCTCCGGCGAGGTGGTAGGAATTTGTGGATGCCTGTATGGATCATTTCTTGTCTGCCGAGATTATGGCTGCCCGTGCTACAGAGTTTGAGGCCCTTAAGCAGGGCAACCTGAGTGTGTGGGAGTATCATATGGAGTTCATGCGCTTGTCCAATTATGATGTTCACATGGTGTCTTCTATGGAGGCTGGGGTTCGTCGGTTTGTTCAGGGCCCTGGTCCCTTGGTTATTAATGAAGCTTCTACAGCTTCTCTACATTCAGATACGAAGTACTGGAAGATTGTGGGATTTGTCCAGGCTACGGTGGCTCGGAAATTAAAAATAAGAATGGAAAGGGAGAGTAGTAGTAGGGCCCGGTAAGCAGGAAACCCTGGAAGTTTAGTTGGAGGAGGGAGATCAGCCCTTGGGAGAGGGTCATCAGGGCCATCTCAGTCCTATGCTCAATCCTCAGCCAGTGCGCCATCACTAGGGCACAACTATCAGCAAGGAGGTCGTGTTGGACCAGGTTTAGTCAGCAGGAGGTTCCATAAGTGGAGTCGTTCAGGTATGAGGTTCCAACAGCAGCGGAGGGCCCCATGCCCTAAGTGTGGGAGGTTTCATTCTGAGCCTTGTTACTTGGAGATACCGGTATGCTTCAGGAGCAGAGTGAGAGGCCATGTTCAGCGAGACTATAATGCACCCCATCAGGGCACAGGGAGGGGCACTGTTCAGCCATCCAGTTCTTCTGTCGCTATATCTTCAACACGCCCTCCAGCCCGCGGCCCTCCAGCTCCATCAGGCCGCAGTGCAGCTTGGGGTGGAGCATGGGGTCAAGGGGGACCCAGTCGGTTCTATGCTTTGAGCGGTCGCCAGAGTGTAGAGGCTTCTCCAGATGTTGCCACAGGTATTCTGACTGTTCAGTCACATGATGTTTATGCTCTTATATATCCCGGGTCTTCTTTGTCATATGTTACTCCATTTATTGCTTCATGTTTTGGGATAGAACCCGAAAAGTTTCCCGAGTCGTTCTTTGTGTCGACTCCGGTTGGTGATCCTATTACGGCCGTCTGAGTCTATAGGAATTGTGTTGTCACGGTGTGTCATCGGGATACAACGGAAGATCTTATTGAGTTAGTAATGGTAGATTTTGATGTAATTATGGGGATGGATTGGCCCTATTCGTGCTTTGCTAAACTCGACTGCCGAAAAAGAATTATGAGCCTTGAGTTTCCTAATGAATGAGTTATTGAGTGGGAGGGGAATAATATTGTGCCAGTAGGTAGGCTTATTTCCTACCTTAAGGCCACAAAGATGATCATAAAAGGGTGCATCTACAATTTGGTTCGGGTTGCGAACACCACTTCAGTGGTGCCTGCTCCCAAATTTGTGCCTGTTGTGAATGAATTTCTTGAAGTATTTCCGGACGAGCTTACCGGAGTTTCGCCAGATAGAGAGATCGATTTCGGGGTTGATGAATTGCCAGATACGCGGCAAATATCTATTCCAGCTTGCCGAATGGCTTCAGCAGAATTGAAAGAGTTAAAAGAGAAATTGAGAGATCTATTAGAAAAAAGGTTTCATTCGGCCAAGTGTGTCGCCTTGGGCCGCACCGGTTCTTTTTGTCAAGAAGAAGGATGGATCGCTTCGGATGTGTATTTATTATCGGTATATCCATAAAGTCACTATAAAAAAATACCCATTGCCTCGAATATATTATTTGATTGACTAGTTTCAAGGTGCTAAGTTCTTCTCAAAGATTGATTTGCGGTCTGGGTATCACCAGTTAAAGATCAGGGAGCAGGGTATTCCTAAGACTTCCTTCAGGACTCGATATGGGCTCTTTGAATTTTGGCAATGTCTTTTTGCCTAACCAAGGCCCCAACAACGTTTATGGATCTTATAAATCGTGTTTTAAAACCGTTTTTTGACTCCTTTGTGATTGTCTTCATTGACGATACCCTTGTTTATTCGCGAAGTCAGGAAGATCATGTTACTCACCTTAAGGCAGTTCTGTAGACTCTTAATAAGCAACAATTGTATGCAATGTTTTCAAAATGTGAATTTTTGCTAGAATCATTCACTTTTTTGGGCCACGGTGTTTCCAGGGAAGGATTCGGGTTGATCCCCAAAAGATTGCAGCGGTGAAGGATTGTCTTAGGCCAACGACCCCAACAGAGATTCATAGTTTCTTGGGTTTTGATGGATATTATCGGATTTTCATGGAGGGATTATCTACCATCGCCTCCACATTGACTAAGCTGACGCAGAAAGCGGTTAATTTTCAGCGGTCTGATGCTTGCAAAAAGAGTTTTCAAGAATTGAAATCAAGATTGACTCCGGCACCCGTGTTGACCTTGTTAGAAGGTTAAGAAGGGTTTGTGGTGTATTGTGATGCTTCAAGGGTTGATTTGGGGTTTGTATTGATGGAATGTGGTAAGGTAATAGCGTATGCTTCAAGACAACTCAAGAATCACCAGAATTATTACCCCACACATGATTTGGAGCTCGCGAAGGTTGTGTTTGCATTGGTGTTATGGCGGCATTATCTTTATGGGGTCCATGTGGACGTGTTCACGGACCACAAGAGTATTCAGTACTTATTCATACACAAGGAGTTGAACTTAAGGCAGCGGAGGTGGTTAGAATTGCTTAAGGATTATGCTATGAATATTTTGTACCATCCAAGAAAGGCAAATGTGGTAGCCGACGCTCTTAGTCGGAAATCCAGGGGTAACATGGCTCATTTGGAAGCAAGTCAGAGGACTTTGGGTCGGGAAGTTTATCAGTTGGCCAGTCTGGGGGTATGTGTTTCGGCCTTAGATGAAGGGAATTTCGAGGTGCGTAATGAATCGGAGTCTTCACTCGTAGCGTAAATCAAGGAAAAAAAATTCAGATATTCAACGTTGGTATAGTTGAGAGAGGAAATTCTGAATCGCAAGACTGCAACACCTTCACTCAGCAATGATAATGGTGTTTTGCGGTGCCAAGGGAGGCTATGTGTTCCGGATGTGGATGATCTTCAGGAGAGAGTTATGGCAGAGGCTCACAATTCCAGGTATACCGTACACCAGGTTCTACGAAGATGTATCACGATCTCAAGGAAATTTATTTACGGAATGGTATGAAGAGGGGTGTGGCGGACTCTGTGACGAGGGGTTGGCACATAAGAGGCCCGGTGGGTTGGCACATCTTATGGAAATACCGACGTGGAAATGTGAAATTATCAATATAGACTTTGTGGTGTTGTTACCTCTCCATGTAGGTTCGACTGAGTTTTGGTAATAGTGGATCGGCTCATGAACTCGGCGCCTTTGTTGCCAGTCAAGTCCACCGATACTGAAGGACAATACGCTCAGTTATATATCAAATAAATAGTCAGGCTCCATGGCACTCCAGTATGTTATCTCGGATCGAGGGGCTCAGTTCACAACAAACTTTTGGATGAAATTTCAGCAAGGTTTGGGTACGCAGGTGAATCTCAGGACATCATTCCACCCACGGACTGATGGGCAGGCAGAGCGGACCATTCAGACGCTTGAAGATATGTTACGGGCTTGTGTATTATATTTCAAGGGTAGCCGGGATGATCACTTGCCTCTTACAGAATTTCCTTATAATAACAGTTTCCATGCTAGTATTCAGATGGCCCCATTTGAGGCATTCTACGGAAGTAGGTGTAGGTCTCTGATTGGATGGTTCGAGGTTGGCGAGGTAGAACTGCTAGGACCGGATCTTGTGCACCAAGCTATGGAAAAACATAAAGTCATTCAAGAGAGAATGAAGACTGCTCAGAGTCTTCAGCAATCCTAGGTTGACGTTCGTCATAGGGATTTGGAGTTTCAAGTAGATGATTGGGTACTCTTGAAGATATCTCCCATAAAGGGAGTAATGCGATTTAGGAAGAAAGGGAAATTGATCGCTCAAAGGATTGGGAAGGTGGCGTATAGGCTAGAATTTCCCCCTGAGATGTCATTAGTGCACCCGGTGTTTCATGTGTCTATAATGAAGAAGGTAGTTGGAGATCCATCTGTCATCGTGCCGGTTGAGACCATTGAAGTCAATGAAAAGTTTTCATATGAAGAGGTTCCAGTTGCTATTCTTGGTAGGCAAGTTCGTAGGTTGAGAAGCAAAGAGGTCGCTTCGGTTAAAGAATTATGGCGGAGTCAACATGTCGAAGAAGCCACGTGGGAAGAGGAAAATGAAATGAAAGAGAAATATCCCCACTAGTTTGAATAAGTCCTGTAGTGATTTTAAAAGTTATCATCTCTAAGCAATTACATTGGGGTCAAATTTTGTGCAAGAACACTCCATTCCTTTAAATTACCCTACTATTATGACCTGTCAAACTTTGTGCCACAAATGTATATGTTTTTGTGATTAGTTGAATTATGTGCAACTCATTGTAATAGCTGAATTATGTGCAACTCATTGTCATAGTTGAATTATGTGCAAGTTTGTGGAGTTAACCGGACTATGTGAGGGTTGTCGAACTAATTAAATTATATGTAGCTTGTTGGAATGACGGGATTATGTGAAAGTTGATAGAATAACTGAAAATGCGTGGAATTGGTTAAAATGTGTTTCGGGGGCTCTCTGACAGGTAGATAGGACTAATTACAAAGAAAACTCTGGCAAAATTTTCAGGAAATTATCGGAGTTAGTGAAGATTTAGGAGTTGGTATATTTTGTGTTTTTCCTACTCTAGTGATTCCCCGATCCTCATTCAGGGATAGCACCCCAGGACTTATAAGATATAATTTTCCACATTTGTATGGGCTGCATAGTTGTCGCATTATTGCACCTTGATTTTTGCGGAGGGAGTTATGCGACGCACTATGCGATCGCATAAAAGGTTGCAGACCACATAGTGATCGCATATTTGGGCAGTCCGGTTTCTTTTTTCGCCCAATTGAGGGCTATTTAAGCGACAGGAATGCGGACCACATAGCAGGAATGCGATTGCATTCTTCGTCGCATTTCTTCTTCGGGACTATTAAATTTTTAATTTTTATACCCGACCCCCGGTTCATTAAAACACTTACCCCCTTTCCATTTTAAAGATTTTATGAACAAAGTAGAGAGAGGGAAAAGAGAGTTCTTGAGAGAGAAGGTTCAATCTTCACCAAAATTGATTCTTCACTATCACTCGAGCCTGGAAGTTATTGAGTAATTGCCATCTTCTTCACTTTAAGAGGGGAGTCCCCACCCCATTTCCTTTTAATTCTCATATTTTGGCTAAAAGGGTAAAACACATAAATTGATTTTTGGAGATAAAAGCCGATACCTTGCATGCATGTAAGTTAAACTCCCTAATCTAGTAAAGGGACACGAGTTTGTGTAAATATTCACAAAAAGGGGGTTAGTAATCTAATGGGTCACATAGAGTTCAATAAAATTCCTAAAGGAGTTCGAGTTATGTTTATGGTTCCTAGTTCTAAGTTAAATATGTCACATTGTGGAATAGGTTGACGGTGCTAGACCGTTTGGTGATTTGTGATAAAAAATTTTAAAGGAAAATTCTGATTCAAGGTATGTATGGCTAACTTTAATTTTTGTAGAGTCATCTTGTTGGTGTCCGAGCATTCGGTATGAAATTCTTGCTTAAGCATATGTGAATTGATTCTCATGCTGTCTCGAAGTGTAAGATTTTGTTCTCTTAATTTCTTAGTCGATTACCGTGTTATATGAGCTTGTGAAAAGGTGATTCATTGTGCTTATTCTATCATGTGGAAAGCTCGTTAGATGTTGAATACATCGGTACGAGAGGATGTGCTGAAAAACGAAATAAATGATAACAAATCAAATTGTTGAATGTATCTAAGTGCTAAATGTTGTGTACTAAATAATGGAAAGGAAGTGGGGATAAACTAATTGAGTTATATGTTTATGGCACACCGTATATGACTCACTGTTTGATACAGATTTGTTTGGCCTTGATTTCACATGGTTACTTGGTTGTTACGAATGAATATCCTTGAAAATGAGAATCATTCAGATTGAATAATTGGTTGATGTTTCTATTAATTACTTTGTTGAACGTATGAAATTGCTAAAGTGTCACACCCCAAAACCGAGGGACGAGACCGGCGCCCAACCGAATGATCCCGGTCAACCAGACCTGGATTGCCTTTCCTACCCAACGCATCACCCCATGTTTATAATATATATTATCCCACATTAATTAGCTATTTGGAATTTAAGCATGAATCTACTGCATGAGTTCACAATTACTAGTAAACACATTTACCGCCCCCCACATTTGATAATCACAAAACATACAATAATTCTGATTCAGATCACGATTACTATTAAACACATTTACCGCCCAAAACACATATATGTACAACCCACATCATGTCTACGGAGCCTCAAAGAGTACTAAGGGTTTACACAATACTTGCTGGCAACAAGGCCGCGGCTATACCTTAAAAGACATAACATATACAAAAAAGATGATGTAGACTACACATGGGCCCCAGAGGAAGTGGGGCTCACCGGATCTACTGATGGTACGAAGGGGAAACACAACTATCGGCGGTCTAAGCTACCTGCCGTGGAATCGCCTACATCTATATAAAAGATGTAGCGCCCTCGACAAAAGGGACGTTAGTACCACTGAATAGTACTACCATGTATGAACCAAGTTTATGCCGAGTAGAATCAAACAATACACAATCAGCGAATAGTTAGGGTAACCACACAGGTACCACACAAGTATACAGAAAACCACAATTGACCATTTCACAGTTACTTGTTTCAATTTCTCATCTGTTGCGGCGCGCAAATCGATCCCACCGTACATTCTCATCTCACCCTTATTACTTCGTGTTGCGGCGCGCAACCTGATTCCACCGTACAATCACATTTCACCCTTATTACCTCTGCACCCTTATTACTTCGTGTTGCGGTGCGCAACCCGATCCCACCATACGTTCCCATTCCATAACAACAATTACCAACAGTTATATCACAAAGATCTTTATCATGAAGAACATAAGTTCATATCAACCAATAACTTTGTGAAATCAATGAACAGTGATCCTTACCAATAAACAATTCATATATGGTGTTTTCACAATCATTTAACTTAATAAAATCAGCCCATTTTTACTTTGACTATTTACTACACAGCATTTACCACATGGAAATATTCAACACTTTATTTCATTATCATTTCTTTCGTTTTACATCAAATTCTCTCATACCGATGTATTCAACATTTAACGAGCTTTACACATGGTAGGATAAGCACAGAGAATCACTTTTCGTAATCTGAATTATTATGGTATTGACCTAAGGAAACCAGAGAATGAATACGTACAACTCGACAAAACTGGACAAACAATTCACTTATGCTCAAGCAAGCATTTCATATTGTGTACCTGGACACCAACAAGGTAACTCTACAAAGATTAAAGTTAGTCATATATACCTTGATTTGGTATATTTCCTTCATTTCTACCAAAATTCAGCGGACCTTCTAGCACCTTCAATCTAGTTCACAATGTGGCATGATTTAACTTAGAATTAGGAACAATGATCATGTCTTGAACTTACTTGGTCATTCTATCAAACACTAAGTATTCTTTTAGATTGAAAAAGGCCTCTTTTTAGTGAAAGATTACTGTAACATGTTTCCGTTTACTAGATTATGATTACTTGGTTACATACA
Source organism: Nicotiana knightiana (assembly GCA_005239525.1). Lineage (NCBI taxonomy): Eukaryota > Viridiplantae > Streptophyta > Magnoliopsida > Solanales > Solanaceae > Nicotiana > Nicotiana knightiana. The sequence continues at coordinate 119,396 of ML413869.1, forward strand.
TGCAACGCTCCTGCCTTTATCTTCATGAATTTACCTAACAATGTTTCATTTTAAAAAAAATCTGGAAATTAAGGTTGATGGGTAGAAGCTTACCTCTTGTAGTGAAGAAAACGGTATCCTACATGATCATTTCCAGGCCTCAGTAGTGTTGGAGGAAAATATTTGATGAAGTTGGACTCTCTCTTTCTCTACAACCCACTATGTCCTCTCTCTAATTTATCAGAAATCGAGCTTAAGATGAAAGGGGGTGGTGTTTTAATGAACTGGGGGTCGGGTATGAAATTAGAAATTTAACTGTCCCGAAGCAGAAATGCGGTCAGGAAGGCGATCGCATTCCTGCTATGCGGCCCGCATTCCTGTCGTATAATTGGCCCTCAAATTGCCCAAAAAAAAGTAGACTGCGCAGGTATGCGACCACTATGCGGTTCGCATACCTGTTATGTGATCGCATAGTGCGTCACATAACTCCCTCTGCAAAAGTCAAGGAGCAAGATTGAGACAACTATGCGGCCCGCATTCGTGAAATGTGATCGCATTATAGGTCGCATTGTTGTCCTCAAAATGGACATCAAACTGTCCAGGTATGCGACCGCTATGCTGTCTGCATACCTGATCTGTAATCGCATAGTATGCGGACCGCAGACCTGCGCAAATCTGTAAAATTTTATCTTTTAAGTCTCAGAGTACTCCTTACTCAAAAGGGGTTTGTTTTAAGAATGTCTACAATTATAACAATACGGGGACCTATTTGGGCATTATTTTTAGCCATGAAATTTTACGGGTCTTTACATTCTCCCCCACTTAAAATTATTCATCCTCGAATGAGGATCGGGGAATCACTAGAGTAGGAAAACACAAAATAAACCAACCCCCAAATTTTACTAACTCCGATATATTCTGAAAATTTCACCAAGGTTTCCTTGTAATTACGCCTATCTACCTGTCAGAGAGCCCCCGAAACACATGTTTAACCAATCCACACATTACCAATTACTCTATCCATTTGCACAAAACCCGGTCCTTTCAACAAGCTACATGTAATTCAATTACTTCACAAGCCTCACAGAGTTTGGTTAACTCCACAAATTTGCACAAAATTCAACTATTACAATGAGTTGCACATAATTCAGCTATTCACAGCAACATATACATTTATCGCACAAAGTTTGGGAAGTCAAAATAGTAGGGTAATTAGGGGAGTGGAGTGTTCTTGCACAAAATTTAACACAATATATACTTTCTTAGGAATGAGAACTTTCAAAACCACTATCGGACTTATTCAAACAAGTGGGGATATTTCTCTTTCATTTCATTTTCCGCTTCCCTTCGTCTGAGGTCGTAAAACAGACCCCCAGACTAGCCAACTGATAAACTTCCCGAGCCAAAAGCTTCTGACCTGCTTCTAAATGGGCCAAGCTACCCATGGATTTCAGACAAAGAGCATCGGCTACCACATTCGCCTTCCCTTGATGGTACAAAATATTCATATCATAATCCTTGAGCAATTCTAACCACCTCCGCTGCCTTAAGTACAACTCCTTTTGTTGGAATAAATACATAAGATTCTTGTGGTTCTTGAACACGTCCACATGGACCCCATAAGATAATGCCGCCGGTGTTTTAATGCAAACAAAACCGCCGCGAGCTCCAAATTCATGAGTCAGATAATTCTTTTCGTGGTTCTTGAGCTGCCTAGAAGCATATGCTATTAACTTACCACATTGCATCAATACACACTCCAAACCAACCCTTGAAGCATCACAATACACCACAAACGCTTCCGAACCTTCTGCCAAGGTCAACACTGGACCATAGTCAATCTCAATTTCAATTCCTGAAAATCTTTTCACAAGCATCAGACCACTAGAACATAACCGCCTTCTGCGTCATCTTAGTTAATGGGGAGGAGAGGGTAGAGAATCCCTCTAGGAACCTCCGATAATACCCAGCCGAACCCAAGAAACTGCGAAACTCTATCCGGGTCATTGGCCTAGGACAATCCTTTACCGCTGCAATCTTTTGTGGATCAACCCGAATCCCTTCCCTGGAGACAACATGGCTCAAAAAGGCGACTGATTCTAGCCAAAATTCACATTTTGAAAACCTTGCATACAACTGGTGCTGAAGAAGAGTCTACAGAACTGCCCTGAGGTGAGTAGCATGATCTTACTGACTTCACGAATAAACGAGGATGTCATCCGTGAAGACAATCACAAAGCAGTCAAGAAACAATTTGAAAACCCGATTCATAAGATCCATAAAAGCTGCTGAGGCGTTGGTTAGCCCAAAAGACATTACCAGAAATTTAAAGTTCCCATATCGAGTTCTGAAGGCAGTCTTGGGAATATCCAGCTCCCTGATTTTTAGCTGGTGATAACCGGACCGTAAATAGATCTTTCAGAAGAACCTAGCACCTTGCAACTGATCGAACAAATCATCTATCCGAGGAAATGGGTATTTTCTTATGGTGACCTTGTTGAGCTGCTAATAATAAATACACATCTGAAGTGATCCGTCTTTCTTTCTGACAAAAAGAATCGGTGTGCCCCAAGGCGACACACTTGGCCGTATGAAACCCTTTTCTAATAGATCTTTCAATTGCTCTTTTAACTCTCTCAATTCTGCATGCGCCATTCGTTAAGGTGGAATAAATATTGGTTGCGAATCTGGCAATACATCAATCCCGAAATCGATCTTTATTACTGGTGGAATCTCATGAAGCTTGCCCGTAAATACATCAAGAAATTCATTCACAACAGGCACAGATTCGGGAGCAGGCACCTCTAAAGTGGTGTCCGCAACTCTGACCCAATGGTACATGTACCCTTTTCTGATCATCTTTGAGGCTTTAAGGAAGGAAATACATCTACCTCTTGGCGAAACATTATTCCCCTCCCACTCGATAACTGATTCATTAGGAAACTCAAGCCTCATAATCCTGGTTCGGCATTCGAGTTTAGCAAAGAACGAATAGAGCCAATCCATTCCCATAATTACATCAAAATATACCATTTCAAAATCAATAATATCGGCGCTGGTATCCTGACCACGCACCGTGACAACACAATTCCTATAGACTTGCACGGCCGTAATTGAATCACCAACCGGAGTCGACACAGAGAACAGCTCGTGAAGCTGTTCGGGTTCTATCACAAAACATGAAGCAATAAATGGAGTAACATATGACAAGGAAGACTCGAGATCAATAAGAGCATAAACATCATATGACTAAACTATCAGAATACCTGTGAAAACATCTGGGGAAGCCTCCGCACTCTAGCGACCACTAAAAGCATAGAACCGACTAGGTCCCCCTCGACCCCGTGCTCCACCCCTAACTATATTGCACCCTGCTGGAGCTAGAGGGCGTGCTGAAGATGTAGAGGCGGAACAGATGGATGGCTGAGCAGTACCCCTACCCACGCCCTGACTGGGTGCGCGACAGTCTCACTGGATATGGCCTCTCTCTCCACATATATAGCACACCGGTATATTCAAGTAACAAGTCTCAAAATGAGACCTCCAAAACTTAGGGAATGGGACCCTTCGCTACTGCTGGAACCTCCCACTTGCACGACCCAACTGGAGGAACCTTCTACTATCTGAACCTGGTCCAAATAGACCCTCTTACTGATAACTGTGCCCTGATGACTGGACACTAGCTGAGGACTGAGCATAGGACTGGGATGGCCCTCATAACCCTCTCCCAAGGACTTATCTCCCTCCTCCAACTAAACTGTCATGGTTTCCCGCTAACCGGGCCCTACTACTACTCTCCCTCTCAATTATTATCTTTAACTTCCGAGCCTCTGTGGCCCGGGTGAATCCCACGATCTTCCCATAATTCATATTCGAATACAAGGCAGTTGTAGCAGGTTCATTAACAACCAAGGGACCAAGGCCCTGAACAAATCGTCGAACTATGGCCTCCACAGTCAGCATCATATGGATGGCATATTTGGACAGGCACACGAACTCGATGTGGTACTACCACTCAGTCATGTTGCCCTGCTTAAGGACCTCAAACTCAGCAGCACAGGCTGCCATAGTCATGGAAAGAAAGAAATGACCCATGAAGGCAACAACAAACTCATCTCACTTTGTCGGAGGGCTCCCTAATTATAGATGCGGTCGACAACACATCGATAAGAAGGGCTCTACTAGACACGGCTCCGAGACATTCTAGGACACGTTTAAAACCTTAGGCTGTGATACCAAGTTTGACACGCCCCAAAACCTGGGGACGAGACCGGTGCCCAACCGGATGATCCCGGTCAAGCGAACCTGGATTGCCTTTCCTACCCAACGGTTCACCCCATGTTTATAATATACATTATTCCATATGAATTAGCAATTTAGAGTATCAGCATGAATCTACTACTTGAGTTCATATTATCCTTTATCATTTTCACATTTGATAATCACAAAACATATAATAATTCAGATTCGGACCACGATCACTAGTAAACACATTACCGCCAAAAAAACATATATGTACAACCCACATCATGTCTACAATGCCTCTAATAGTACTAAGGGTTTACACAGTACTTGTCGACGACAAGGCCCTGAGTATACCTTAAAAGACATAACATATACAAAAAATTTGATGTAGACTACACATGGCCCCTGATCTGCTGAAGGTAAGAAAGGGAAACGCCACTATTGGCGGTCTGATCTACCTGCTGTGGAACCAGCTAAATCCAAATAAAAGATGTAGCGCCCCCGGCAAAAGGGACGTTAGTACCATTTAAAATTAGTAGCATGTATGAATCTATTTTATTCCAAGTAGAATCAAACAATACACAATCAGCGAACAATTAGGGTAACCACACAAGTACCACACAAGTATACAGAGAACTACAAATGAATATTTCACAGTTACTTGTTTCAATTTCTCATGTCTTGCGGCACGCAACCCGATCCCACCGTACATTCTCATCTCACCCTTATTACCTCTCCACCCTTATTACTTTGTGTTGCGGTGCGCAACCCGATCCCACCGTACATTCTCATCTCACCCTTATTACCTCTCCACCCTTATTACTTTGTGTTGCGGTGCGCAACCCGATCCCACCGTACAATCGCATTTCACCCTTATTATATCTCCACTATTATTACTTCGTATTGCGGCGTGCAACCCGATCCCACCATACGTTCCCATTTCATTATCATTTCTTTCGTTTTACAGCACATCCCCTCATACCGATGTATTAACCATTTAACGAGCTTTACACATGGTAGGATAAGGAAAAAAAATCACCCTTCATAATCTCAATTACCATGGTAATTGACTTAAGGAAATCAGAGTATGAATTCGTAAAACTCGACACAGCATGACAAACAATTCACCTATGCTCAAGCAAGAATTTCATACCGTGTACTTGAACACCAACAAGGTAACTCTACAAAGATTAAAGTTAGCCATACATACCTTGATTTGGTATTTTTCCTTAATTTCTACCACAATTCACTGGACCTTCGAGCACCTTCAATCTAGTTCACAATGTGGCATAATTTAACTTAGAATTAGGAACAATAATTATGTCTTTAACTCACTTGATCATTCTGTAAAACACTTAGTGTTCTTTTAGATTGAAAAGGCCTTTTTTAGTGAATGATTACTCTAACCCGTTTCATTTTACTAGATTATGATTAGTTTGTTACATGCATGCAAGGCTCCTACACTTATCTTCATGAATTCAACTAACTATGTTTCATTTTAACAAAAATCTGGAAATTAAGGTTGATGGGTAGAAGCTTACCTCTTGTAGTGAAGAAAATGGTGTCCTACTTCATCAATTCAGGCCTGAGTAGTGTTGGAGGAATAAATTGGATGAAGTTGGACTCTCTCTCTCTCTAGAACCCACTCTCTCCTCTGTCTAATTTATCAAAAAATGAACTTAAGATGAAAGGGGGAGGTGTTTAAATGAACTGGGGGTCAAGTATGAAATAGAATTTTAACAGCCCCGAAGAAAAAATGCAGTAAGGAATGCGATCGCATTCCTGCTATGCGGTCCGCATTCCTGTCGCGTAATTTGCCCTCAAATGGGCCAAAAATAAAAGTAGACTTCCCAGGTATGCCACCACTATGCGGTCCGCATACCCGTTATGCGATCGCATAGTGCGTCGCATAACTCCCTCAGCAAAAGTCAAGGCGCAATAATGCGACAACTATGCGGCCTACATTTGTGAAATGCGATAGCTGTCCTCAAAATGGTAGCAAACTGTCTAGGTATGCGACCACTATGTGGTCCGCATACCTGATCTGCGATCGCATAGTGGACAGCAGAGCTACGCAAATCTGGAAAATTTTATCTTTTAAGTCCCGAGGTACTTTTTACTCAAAAGGGGTCCGTTTTAAGAATTTTTATAGTTATAACAACACGGGGACCTATTTGGGAATTATTTTTAGCCATGAAATTTTATTGGTCTTTAGATAAAGGTTGTGCCGGAAATGATGAAATTAAACATGGACTGATTTTATTGAGTTAAATGAATGTGGCAACACCATATATGAATTAGTGATTTGTAAGGATCGTTGTGCCTTGATTTCACATACTTATTGGTTGATATGAACTTATGTTATTCATGATGCAGATCCTTGTGATATAATTATTGGTGGTTGTTGTTGTGAAATGTGATTGTACGGGTGGGATCGGGTTGCACGACGCAACAGAATTGTAAGGTGGGATCGGGTTGCACACCGCAACATAATTGTTAAGTGGGATCGGGTTGCACGCTGCAACAGAAGTAATAAGGGTGTAATGTGAGTGTGAGATGGGATCAGGTTGCATGACGCAACAGAACAAATAAGGTTGGAATATGATTATAAGGTGGAATCGGGTTATGCGCCACAACAAGGGAACTGTTTAAATAAGAAAATGTGAAAACCTCATTTGTGATTCTCTGTATCCCTGTGCAGTATTTGTTGGGTTTCCTTAACTGCCTCTTATATGTGTATTAGTTGATTTTACATATAGTAAAGTCTGTCCATACATGTTAGTACAATTCAATGGTACTAACATCCCTTTTGCCAGGGACGCTACATCTTTTATATGGATATAGGTGGTTCTACATCCAGTAGCTCGATCCGCCGTTAGTGGTGCCTCCTCTTCATCTCTTCAGCATTTCTGTGAGCCCCATTTCCTGTCGGGGCCATGTGTGGACCATATCATTCTCTTTTGCTTATGTTGTAAAAGGTATAGTCGGGGACTTGTTACCGACAAGTCTATGTAAACTCCTAGTACTCTTAGAGGCTCCGTAGATACTGTGTGGGTTGCATATATATAATTTGGGTAGTAGTTGTAATTATTCGGAATCGTGGTCCCGTGATGGATATGTTGTGTTTAGTTTGTATAACTTCGGGGTCATCAAAGGATTGAAGCTTTAAAAGAAGAAACTAGAAATTTTGTTGTAAAATTATTATAAATTTATTTATTTTGCATGGGGTAACGCGTTGGGTAGGAAAAGCAATCCAGGTCCGCTTGATCAGAATAATCCGGTTAGGTGCCAGTCTCGTCCCTCGGGTTTGGGGTGTGACACTCTAAAAATACAGTGAAATGTTGGACCCCAATGAGCATATTACTGCCTACACTTGTGTTGTGAAAGGGACCGAACTAAGAGATGAAGAGATTGAATCCGTTCTATTGAAAAAAATTTGAGAAACGCTATCCAAAGGGGTCATGATGTGGTATCATAACCTGCCCCCGAATTCGATGGATTCATTTGCCATGATGGCAGACTCCTTCGTGTAGACTGGCGTCATCAAGGTCGTTACAAGGAAATCTGATGTCTTCAAAATCTAGCAAAGAGGGAATGAGATGTTAAGGGAGTTCGGTGTCTGATGATTGGGCGGTACAAGACTTCACTCAGGGCTTGATTGAATGAAGCTCGATAGCTTCAAAACAGCTGAAGTAGAATTTTATCGAGTACCCCGTCATAATTTGGACGGATGTACACAACAGGTATGAGTCGAAGATCAGGGTCGAGGACGACCAATTGGAAGCTGCCTCAAGCTCGGTGTGTCCTAGCAGAGTCTTAACAAAGGAATCGAGGTTCCCAGAAAGAGGGCCAAGACCAAACAAAGAAAGGTATCAATGATACGTAGAAAATCACAGAAATGTCTTGAGGCATAACATACCTCGAAGCGACCAAAGGATGGACCGAGGACAGAATCTTCGGGGACTTGTGAGAAAAGCATGGTTCGATAGGTATACAGGGTCGGTAGAGGCACCCGGGCTATCTGAGTACAACTTCAAAATTGATGATTCAGACATCGTATCGACCATAAGTAAAATCAGGGATACTAGGTGGCCAAGACCCGTGCTATCAGATCCTTCGTAGAGGAACCCCAACTTTATATGCGAATATCACGATACCCACGGTAATAGGATCGAGGATTGTAGACAGCTTCGAGAAGAGGTGTCCCGACTAATTAGCAAAGGGCACCTTTGGGAGTTCCTCAGCGACCGAGCTAAAACCAGTTTCGGCAGAGTGGATGACTCTCGAGAAGGTTCTAATGCATTTAAAATTCTTATATGTATTTGATGGTTTCCCGGACTTATATATGGATGAGATCTAAGATTTGAATCTGATGGTGCCGAGACTTGCGGTATATCTGTATCATTATTGATTATAACTTTCAGTATTGGAGCGGTTAGATAGAAAACTTCAAATGCACGAAAGGAATCTTCAGAGTGGGTGTCTTGGTATTGCATGCTTAAGAGGAAATGTAGTGCCTTATAGGTCTTAGGACGACATAGTTTCATTCTGTGATAACTTGGGGTAAGCGTTAGTTTAAGGATCATAATGTACTGGCTAGGAGAAGTGTTAAATTGACGGAAAGTGAAGAGGAACTCGAAGAAATAGAATAGCTTGGTAGTGGAATGAATCAACATAGTGATATAAGTGATCGGTTCCTTTTTTGTGGTAAGACTCTACATGTGTTTTGTGACAATATTTTTTGGTTGGGAAATTTGAGTGTCTTTGTTGGGTTAGGGGGATTCAGTTCTGATGGGTTGGTTATGTGAAAATAGGGTTTGAAGAGTTCGTAATGGTTTAGACCACGACTTGGGACGAATATATTCTACGTGTATGGGGAGTTTGTTGCATGTTGTGATTTTCTCCTAGATGGGGTCAATTAGAAGATTCCTGGTTGATAAGGTGTCTATCCTACTTTTGATATAGAGTTGATAATGGAATTCTCATGTTTTCATATGATTGCATGATAGATGTGGTGCGTCATATGGGCTAGAGATTTGCATGTACAAGTTTGTGGTTCATTTTTTGAAGTAAAGGTCGTCATTTCTAGACAAAATGAACCATACGGCGCAAAGGTCGTGTCTATCCTACTTTTTATTTAGAGTTGATAATGGAATTCTCATGTCCATGCAAATCTCTAGCGAATATATGCATGAAATATCAATTAATCCGTCGTTAGTTTCATATAGAGAAGATATGCATGATTAAACACATATTGAGAAGATATATAATGTGTATCATCTTATCAAGCAAGCTAGCATATGGAGATAATACGCATAAAGGCATGTATACACTCTAGAGCTAGAAAATAGATAGGAGATGCAACAAAATCCTGTATACATCCAAGGAAATTGCAAGTAGAGAAGAAATGCAAAAACCAAAACCCACATTGGCCAATTATCCTCATACTGCATGTACACCATCAAGAGATAAACATGAGAGGCTGACCCTAGGGGATGGATCCTTATCTACACGCTGCACAAAAAACTCACGTGCAATATATAACCATCGCATAGATAACTCCCGTGCCAATATAACTCATATTTGCACGGACAACTCACGTGCTACCAACCCAGTAATATCACAAAAAGCATATATAGGAATACATTTTTATGAATAATGGATATCAAATTACATCCTCATGGATAGATATAAGTGACTTGCTATGTTCTAGGCATGTGCAAAGTGTACTGCCATAGTTCAAATAAGGCAATTCCGCCACAAGAATAGAAATTAACATGTTTGAACACAAAATCAACCAACCAATAATCTCTAACTTGCATCAATGAACTCAAAAAGGGGTACAACATAGGAAAAAGTTGATAACAAGAAGCTTAGAAATCAAATTCAAGGCATATAGTAGCTTAATCACTACCCCGAGCATGGATAATACCCCAATGCATGCACATGGACTCAATATTATCACATGTTTGCCACCCTTGATGAATAGACAAGACTAATAACTTATCGAACTAGTGCCTTCATGCGAAAATTGATCTCCAAATGACTCGAATCGACAGTAGCCTTCCTGCATAAATTGACCTCAAAATTGGTCGAATCTAACCAAAACGCTCTAAAAATATGAAATAGTGCCATAAAAATAAAAGCCAAATAATAAAAGTCAAATATTTAATAAAATACTCAAATTCAAGAAAAAAGTCAACTTATACAATTACTTTCGGTAAACCCTTCGCGATCGCGGGATATATGTCGCGATTGCGAAGGACTAAATCATCACTGCCAGAAAATACACTATGTGTTCGTGGCTCTAGGCTCGCGATTGGTATACACAAATACACTGACTAATGCGAACGCAAAGGTCAACCAGCATAACTTGCCCAGCCTAACTCAAAACTGCGCAAACACGTGGTCCTTCTAGCTACCAGAACACTACTGTCACGACCCCAAATATCCCACCTTAGGAATCGTGATGGTACCTAGTCTCAATGTCTAGGTAAGCCTAGTACATGATAAGAATTACATATAAGATCCAATTACCAATAAAACAAAATGGATAAGTGACATAGCGTCGTCAAAATGAGCAACATTAATACACCCCAAAACCGGTAGTACACAGTCATAAACTCTACTATGAGTAACTAGAAATACCAAGTACATCCCTATTTGGAATAAAAGTAAACATTAGTCAAGAAAAGCTCCATAAGGTGAGTGCGAGGCTTGCTAGCGTAATGGCAGGTACACCTTGAAGTCTCCATAGCAAATCCCAAACACACCTAGCTACGTCCAGCACGTTGGGAGGTACCTGGATCGGCAAAAAAAATGTACAGATGCCTAGTATGAGTACACCACAATCGGTACTCATAAAGTATCAAGACTAACCTCGGTAGATTAGTGATGAGGTACGAGTCGAGACAGTCACTAGTCATAAAACTTGTGCTAAGTATTAATGTAAACCTTACAGTGTAAAGAATAGCAATTTAAGCTAAGCATGGAAAGGCATTTAGTATAATCTAACTGTAACGACCCGACCGGTCGTTCTGAGAGTTTAGCCCCGTTTCCCCTGCTTCATTTATATGTGTTGTGTTGGTTGGTTCGGGTTCGAAGTGGTCGTGGTGAGAAATGAGAAACTTAGTCTCTTAACTTGGTTAAATAGTGGAAAAGTCAATCGGAAGTTGACTTACTGGTAAACGACTTTGAAATGCGGACGTTATGGCTCAGGTATCTTCGTTAATTGATTTGGGACTTAGAGTGTGTTCGAAATGATGTTTTGATGTCCGAAGTAGAATTAGGCTTGAATTGGCGAAAGTTAGTTTTTGACGATTTCCGGTCGGCAGTGGAAAATAGGCTATCGAGGTCAGAATGGAATTCTTGAAGTTGGAACTGGTTTGCAATGTCATTTTGGATATGTGTTAAAATTTTCAAGTCAATCGGATGTGTTTTGGTTGGTTTCGGCATCATTGGCGAGATTTAGAAGTTTCATAGTTCATAGGCTTGAATTTGATGTAATTTTTGTGTTTTTGCGTTATATTCAGTGTTTGGAATGCTCGACTAAGTTTTAATGATTTTATTGGGTGTGTTGGTAGGATTGGTTGAGGTCCCGGGAGCGTCGCGTGTGTTTTGGGTGGTTAACGGAGTGTGTTTGGCCGTAAAAGGACTGATGTGGCTGCTGTATTTTCTTGGTCTGGTTTCCTTGTATGCGATCGCAATGGTGAGGCTTCGATCGCATGGGTTTGTTGGTGAGGCAGCAAAAATTGATTGTGGGGTCGCCTGAGGCTTGTTGCGATCACACTGTGTGGGAGCGTGTGGCAATGAGGTGATGAAATTGCTTTATGCGATCGCATAGAGCTGGTCGCGATCGCATTGCTTTGAGGAGTTGTCGTCCGCGATCGCATAGATGTTTTTGCAATCGCATAGGGTTAGTTTGGTTAGGCAGCATTTCCTTCTTCGCGATCGAGTGCTTTTATCCGCGCTCGCGCTGTTAAAAGTTTGGGCAGACAATTTAAGTTCTAACTTCAGGGGTTCTTGGCCATAACTCATTTTGCCTTTCGAGAGATCGGGGGAAGAAGATTTTGGACAAGGTTTTCAGTGGGATTATAGTGGTAAGTGTTCTTCAATCATTTTTGGTTTAATTTCATGAATTTCTCTTGATTTTCACCATGAAGTTTGAGGTATTAAGTACAGAATTTGGGGAAAATGGGTGGAAATTTTTTTAAATTCCTTTTGGTAATTTGAGTAGGAAATTGTGGTCCCATTTTGATGTTCTTGATGTTCTGAGACGTGGACCCGGGGCTCGGGCTTGGCCAAATTTTGATATTTTACTATAAATTGATAGTTTTCGATTGGGTTGTGTTCCTTTAGCATCTATTGATGATGTGAATCTGGTTTTGGTTAGGTTCGGAAAAATTGGGAGCCAATTTGAGGGGCAAGAGTAATGCATATTAGTACTGTGGCTCGGTAGACGTAAGTAATGGTTATAACTCTTGTCCTGAGGGTATGGAACCCCGGACTTCATATTTCTCATTGTTTTTAGAATGGCGCACATATCAGATGATGAGTATGTGGCACACACTGATTTTGGATTGGACTTGTTAAATTGTGTTCTAAAGACTATTGCTATAATTTGGCTATAAGCCATGTTTGGGGCCTCGTGCCAACTTGTTTAGACCCCTTGGGGGATTTTCACTGCTATTTCTTCACTATTGATTTATGATTTACACTCAGTCATTTTGTGCTTAACTATTTTCGAACACAGCCTTATTTACACTATTTTGAGTTATAAAATGATGTTTTGGGTCGAGTACTCCGTTTTACTAATACTCTCGAGGGGATTTTGGGAGGTTATGAGTGAGCAAGGCAAAGGGCCTGATTGTGAGGATATGATACGCCACGAGGTGACTTGATATTAGCGCTTGGGCTGAAGGAGCCCCTCCGGAGGAATTGGGAGGAATGAGTGACTGTAAAGGTATGTCGAGGGGCTGATTATGAGTGAATGTGAGGTATGCCCAAGGGGCTGATTATGAGTGATCGTGAGGCATACCGGAGGGGCAGTTTCTGATACATGTTTTTGCCCGAGGGTCTACTTATGATTTTACCACTTTCATTCTGATCTTATGAAATATTTTTTGTAGGAGGGGCCTTTTTATGATTTTCAGCATTTTTACACTAAACTTTTTGAAAGTTATGTTGAAACTATTGGCAAATATATTTCCAAATGATTTATTTTAATGTTTTTCTTGCTGCTCATACCTAATTTATTTTCATTACTACTGAGTTGGCGTACTCACACTACTCCATGCACCTTGTATGCAGATCCAGGTCGTAGGGCAGGGTCAGCTGTGTATTTGTTCCAGAGATTTCTCGAAAGTTTGCGAGGTAGCAGCATGAGTCCGCATTCCTTCTTTCTCTCCTGCTGACAATTATATAGTGTATTCTTTCTTTTAATTGTATATTTTATGTAGATGCTCATGAGAAGTGACTCCGGGAACTCGGGGGTTGTATTTAATATTCGGTATAACTTTAATTGTTTTAAAAATGTTTAAAGGAAACCTTTATGGTTTATTTGTTTAGTAAAGATGTAAATGGAAGCTTATTATGATTTGATTGTAGTTTTGGCTTGCCTAGTTCAATGATAGGCGCAATCACGACTGGCTTAGATTTGGGGTCGTGACAAGTTGGTATCAGAGCGCTAGGTTACATAGGACTCACCGGTCATGAGCATGTTTAGTAGAGTCTTGCGGATCGGTACGGAGATGTATGTACTTATCTTTGAGCGGCTGCAGAACTATTAGAAATGTCACATTCTTGAATTCTTGTCGTCCAGATCCATTTTATTCAGCCAAGTGCCTAATTCTTGAATTCCTTCCATGTATTCGAACGCGCACGACAGCGCTTGGTATCAGTTGTGCATCGACGGCTTGTGACTTCCATGGATGAGATGTGATTTGACATGTTGGTAATGAGCCAGTCTGGAGGACTTGAGGCAGGATTCATCATGTAGCTTGAGTGCTAAGATTTCGTTGTGTGGGCACATGTATTTGGGGACTTATATGTCCGTTGATGTCCTTATTGACGGGACTTTGTGACTGGATGCCTATGTGGTGAGTGTGATTTTATGGTTAGATATGTTCATACTGTGATTTGTGACGAAAGGGTTGGCTAGAAATGTGGCAACAACTATTGAGTGTTGGATTTCTGTCTCTGTTTGGTATATGGCTTTGAGTTGTGAGTGTTTTGGAAGACCTCTCATGTTGTTTAGTAGTGGAGTGAAGTGGATCTTTTTGTTGGGTTATGAGTTCATGGTGATGTCTTTGGGGCTGATCATTTCCCCAGTAGCGTTCATGTATTTGATTAACGATGTATTCCAGCCGTACTAGCACTCCTTGTTATTGTATTTGCGGATGGCGTCTTGGCATACATGCATAGCCAGGAGTAGCTATACGTCCGGACGAGATCCTTAAGCCCAAGAGCTAATATGAAGCCACCTCGTGGCTTATCATATCCTCACAAATCAAGCCCTCGGCCTCGCTTAGTCAGAACATCTGAAAAGCCCCTCGGGCGTATCAGTAAAACGGGGTACTAGACCCAAAACATCATTTGTAAATCTCAAATAGTGTAAATCAGGCTGAGTTTCGAAAACAGTTAAGCACAATGTGACTTAGTTTAAATCATAAATAAATAGTGAGGAAATAGCAATAGAAAGCCCCCAACGGGTATAAACAAGTCAGCACAAGGCCCCAAACATGGCTTATAGCCCAAATATAGCAATAGGTGCCGTGGAGAGGACCAAGTCCAATCCAAAAATAAGTGTGTGCTACATAATCATCAACCGTCATGTGCGACATTCTAAAAACAGTGAGAAATATGAAGTCTGGGCTTTCATACCCTCAGGACAAGATTTATAACCATTACTTACTTCTACCGGGCCACAATACGAGTATGTGATTCCCTTGCCCCTCAAATTGGCTCCCGATTGTTCGAAATCTAACCAAAACCAGATTAACATCATCAACGTATGCTAAAGGAACACAACCCAATCAAAAACTATCAATTTATACAAAAATCTCAAAATTCGGGCAAATCCGAGCCCCGGGCCCACGTCTCGGAATTCGATAAAATTCACATCACTAGAATACTTTTCCTCCCAAGATTCTATACATACCAATGACACAAAAATCAGACCACAATTTCCCACTCAAATCCTCAAAAGAAAATTCTAAATTCCATGAACCTTTCTTCCCCGAATTTGGGTTTAATTCCAACAGTATCCCTGTTTACTTACTTAGAAAATGACATATAAACGAGTTATGAAGTTGAAAACCTTACCTCCAAGTGATTCCCTTTGATTTCCTCTTCAAACCCTCTCAAAAGAGCTCCCAACTCGTTCAATAATGGAGGAAAATTAGCTATTCTCGCACAAATGGCCTTTAAAACATTCTGCCCAGCAATTAATTTTCTTCAGTGCAATCACATTTCTACGTATGCTTTCATGATGCACAGACCAGTCCACTCTATGCGTTCGCATAGCTCAATCACTCACCCCCCTCACGCGCCTCAGAAAACCCTATGCGACCGCGGACCTTACCCGTGCGATCGCATTGCACACATGACCCACTCTTACGCGAACGCGGCCTCCACCCACACGATCGGACTGCATCAAAACCCATGCTGCCCCCAACTAGCCTATGCGATCGCATTCTTACCCACACTATCGCATAGAAGGACATCAGAACAGAACACCAGCAAAATTTGCAACTTCCAACATCCAAACTTGATCCGTTAACATGTCAAAACACACCCGAGGCCCTCGAGACCTAAACTAAACACACTACCACAACCCATAACCCTATTCAAACATAGTCGAGCCTTCAAAATACCAAAAACAACACAAAAACACAAAAATTACATCAAATTCAAGCTTATGAACTTTGAAACTTCAAAATTTCACCAACGATGCCGAAACCAACCAAAACACATCCGATTGACATGAAATTTTGCACACGTATACAAAATGACATTACCAACCTGATCCAACTTCTAGAATTCTATTCCGACCCCGGTAGACTATTTCCCATTGCCGACCGCAAATCGCCAAAAACTAACTTTCGTCAATTCAAGACTAATTCTACACCGGACATCGAAAAACCATTCCGAACACACTCCTAAGTCCCAAATCACCTAACAAATCTATCCAATCCATAAAATCTGCATTCTGAGGTTGTTTACTAATAAGTCAACTCCCAGTTGAGTTTTTCAACTATTAAGCTAATTTAAGAGACCAAAATATCTCAATTCTCACAACGACCACTCCGAACCTGAACCAACAGACCCAACACAACATAAATAGGCTAAGAAACCTATGATAAAACATAAATGGGGGAAACATGGCTAATCTCACGGAACAACCGGCCGGGTCGTTACAATTATTTTCTTACTATGTTAATGTGCAAACGGGTCAGGTCGAATCTGCCTAATTTATCAGTCTGATTGAGATTTTCGTTGGATGGTGTCAAGACTTTTGGCATTTCTAAATCATCATGGATTCTACATATCAATATCTGGAAGGTGAAGTTAATGGGTTTAGATTTGCGGGAAGTCTCTTCAGTGTAAGCATTTTGGATGTGGTGCTTTTGGGGATATTTGAGAGAGTATGTAGCGACTTATGAGCTTTCGACGGTACAATTTTATGCTTGGGACTCGTGTGGTGAGTCTAGGCTGAGAATTGTGGTATTAAGGGTAGGAGAAGCGTCAATTTGAAGGTATGTCAGAAGAAGCTGGGGTAAGTATGACAACATGGTAGTAGGTTGGGTCGGCATGGTAAGGGATACGATTAGTTCTTTGGGTATTCATGTGGCAACGAGTTTTAACAGGTGTTTCTTAGCAATGCTCTTGGATTTTTGGTGGCCTTCGTAGCTTGGTTGAGATAGAAAGGGTCGGTTCTGACAGTTTGATGTTGTATCAATGGGATTTCGGATAGTTCCTGACTGGTTCTACCATGGTTAAAGATGCATTTTTTCTACTGGCGCGAGGTGCAGGTGATGTGTAGTAAACGGGAAGTTCTTGACTAGTTGGGTGCGTAGTTGCTTGTGGCTTGGAAGGAATTATGAAGTGGTCATGTTTATCATAGGATAACATGGTGTATGAGGTATGTCATGTGAAGTGAGATTTGCATGTGTGAGGTCACTGTTTAGTTATTGAAGGAAGGTCGAAAAATCTTAGGCAGCGTTGGTAGTTTCAGATGACTAGGTAGATGATAGCACTATTAGGTGGCTTGATGAGGGTATACATTTCAGAAAGGGCATGTGTGGAGTTAAGGGTGCTTCATTGGTATAGCAGCGCTCTCTTTTTGGATCGACTGTTGATATTCAAGGTTGCTTGGTGTCATTGAAGGATTTTAGGGGTATCTCTCGTGGAATGAGTGAGTATTTGGGATGTATTATGTGTTCGAGCGGTGGAGTTGAGATCAGATATAGTAATTTGTGCGCTTCATGGACTTCGAGACTGAGAGTTCTCATAAACAGGTTATTTTGTGGTAGTGAACTTTAAAGTTGCGAGCAGAGCTAGTCAGATGTTAATATGTACCATGATTCCGTCATTTGTAAACTTTTGGTAAGTTATCTATCTATTAACGGTGGATAGAGTTAATTTAGGTTTATTGGTAGGCTAATATGGGTGTGTGTTCTGCACCGGGTCGGAATTGATGGCTCTGAATTTCTATTATTGAGGAATGTACCATTCAATTGTGATTGAGTTTATTCATGTTTTGGACTGATCTATGAGTTACCCTTCCGTGTTGCGAGGAGTTGTGAGTTTTTGTTATATTAACATATGGTGCGGTTCTAATTGGGCTTTATAGCTAGATTTGAGTAAGGTAAGTAATTGGCTGTTGCGGGATTGAGACGTGTTGGTTATGTACCTTCTGATTCGTGTGGCATGGCATCGTTTGGTTTCCCCGTGGTTATGGCAATGCACTTTGAGTACTTGATGTCGAATTTTGAATAGTTATTGATTTTGGGCAAGGTGCCTTGAAATATTTCAAGTGGACCGGCGTTTGGGTGTGATCGCGCAGTGTACCGGAGTTAGGTAGGGGTATGGCCTTTGGTAGTGAAATTCGTGTGTTATGGTTTTTACGGTGTGTGCAAGGCATTTAGCATGATGTGGTGATGGTAATTAATAATGGCAGGATAGTCCTCTCGTGTGAATCTTTCATATAATTTGATTACATTGGGATGTTGCTATTGAGTGCACGAGTTGCACAGTTTATGGTTGTGAATTGCATCGATGTGACCATGCTAGCAGAGGGGTCGTGTTGGATGAGAAGAGGTCATTGGACCTAGAATGGATATTTTCAAAATTGTCTACAACATCGTTGGAAGGATAAATATCGGGACTGAGCTTAGAAATCTGCTATAATTCCTGTTTGGGAAGGGGGAGGTTCAAGTCTAATTGATCGGATGAATGGTTGCTAGTTTCTATGAGGTACCAGACCTCATACTCACAAATCGCAACTCCCAAATCGCATAGGCTTCCTTATAACGCTCGTGATCCTTATATTTATTTGAAAAATATTTTTCTTGAAATAGCTTCATGCACTTTAGCTAATTTATCATGTCGTGTGTGCTCAAAATTAACTAATTTCCCTTACTAGAAACACGTGCATAAATCCCCCTGATCTTGCCGCATGTGCAGCATTAACACATCCCTTATGCCGCCGCAGACGCATCTCATCACAATACTATTATAATCTTGCACCACACGTTGCCATGTGCCACAACATTTGCCAAAATAATAATACCAACATCACAACGATACATAACCCATGAGTCAACAACAATGTATACAAGAGTCTCAACAACAACACAATGAAACAGAAGAATAAACTTTACAATGAAAGATGATCCATGTAATAAAAACTTCAATTAAATCAATAAAAATAACTTAATAGTCTAAAGGGTCAATTTCCACATATAAAACTGTGTATACACTCGTCACTTCATGTACACGTCTTCCACGTAATTCAATTAGTGCAATTCAACTCAATCCTATGGGGTAGTTCCCCCACACAAAGTTAGGAAAATACTTACATCAATTAGGCCAAATAAACACTCATAAATGGTTTTTTCTTTAAAATACACCTTCGCACGACTTAAATCTAACCAGAACGACTTAATAATATCAAACAATACAAGAGAAATTAGTTTACATGAATAAATTCATGATCATAACACAATTCCCCAAAAGTCCATATATGTGTTTTCTTTTCAAACCCAAGTCCAATTCCGCTCTGAAATCTCAAATTTTTTATTTTTCAAAATATAGAAAAAATTATCCAAATATTCTCTTAGATTATTATGAGTTAGACATTAAATCTCATAAATAATCATTTAATATAATTGAAATAGGATCAAAATATTCTTGGGTTCTAAAATGTGATAATTGAAGCTAAGTCCTAAAATCCCACCGTTTTGTTCTATGGCAGAAGTGGAAAATGCGACAAGGGGTTTGCAAACAAAAATCGTGTTAGCCCTCACAGATATCACATTTGTGACACAAGGCTCCACAATTACAATGGAAGCTTCTTCTCAAATACGAGCACAAACTAAGACTAATGCTAACTTCACAAATTATATAAGAGCGTCACATTTGCAACATATGAACCTCCCTTGCCCTTTTGTCTATTTTGATGCTTGTGCTCACAGTTGCGATAACTGGATCAGCAGCACACCAGCAACATGGAACAAGTTCAATCAAATATGAAACATTTCTGAAAGGTACCCAAGCCCTTAGAGATCCACACTAAACATCAACAGAAGTACAAAAATATCATACAAACTTGCTCATGAAATCACAAAACAAAAATAACATCCAAAATCATGAATCAGACATCAAAACACGTGAAATTTCTTAATGAATTCAAGAATCACTAGAATCACAACCATGTGTTCGGTTCTTAATTGACAAAATCGATATGACATAAATTTTTGCAGTGTGATGAATCGATAGGTCATCTCGTGCTTTGAAACCTAATTACGTGACATGAATTCTTTAAAATCATGATTTAGTCTTACTCAATTTGTGTGCGCAGTTTGGGCGTCTTTCTGATAAGGTGTTATGTTAAAAACTGATGGAAAAAAGAAATGTTGCCTAAAAAATTATTTTGAGTAGACTTCGATCCACATTTTTGGTAAACGGACCTACATTCATGTTTTGACGGTTCTGGTGGGCCCGTATTATTGTTTGGGACTTGGGCGTATGCCCGGAATCGAACTCGAAAGTCCCTAGCCTCGGATATTGAACTTTGCCAAAATTTGATAGTTAAAGGATAAATGAATTGGAAATTTTTGACCAAGGTTTAACATTTTGGATAACGGGTCTATATTTTGGTTCTGGAGCCCGGTACAGGTCCAATACCACATTTATGAATTGTCTATGAAATTAGGTGAGAAATGGAGTTGGTTTGACGTGATTGAGGTGAGTAAAAATGAGATTTTTAGGCTAAAGAACACAAAAATTGAGTCATAAAACATAAGATCACATTTTGGGTCATCACATATAATTTCATGCGTATGCGTATAAATGCCATGTAATGCATAGGTCTATACGTACATAATACCATCAAGCCTCTGATGGCATCCCATGATATCATCTCAGTCTCTATGGGCAAACTCATCAACGCATACCAATTGATCAGGTGGTGGTGCGTATATAACGCTGCAACCTTTTCTCATACCCCAATACATATATTATACGCGTGTATAAAGTCATTTCGTCATGGATAAATGCACATGTATAAATGAATGCAATGCACAATGAAGCAAATCAATAATATCTCTCGGAATGTCATGAGTGTTACATCCCGTACTCTAATATTAGGACAAGTCGTAATAATCCATATGAGCTTGAAGGGATTAAGACCATTCAGGATATTATAGAGGATTTGTGACTATGTTATTATAAGACCATGTAAGTTTAACAACATTGATACAGTTATATACACTTGGTATGGTATTTTGAGTGGAACATCTCTGTAAAAAAAGTTTGAAAAATATGGTTTTATATCGTTATTAATATTATCACTTTTGAATATTCTTTAAATTATACATATAATATGAGAAAGTTTATGAGAATTTCTTTATTAAGAATTAATCATACGAAAATTTGTACTCTTTATATGAGATTATGAAAATTAGAAGTTGAGAAAATATATATATTTTTACATGGATGTTTTAATGAAATAATCTTGTATGTATTGATTTTATATGATACCACATGACCATGATAGTAGGGTATATATAAAGTTTGTTAAAAGTGGATAGTATTTTAGGTAATTTTAGGTAATTGGTTAATTAATGATTTTTTGTGGAAGATTAGTGTTACATCCCGTAAGTTTAACAACTTTAATATCGTTATATATATATTTGATATGGTATTTTCAGTGGAATATTAAAAAAAAATACGGTTTAAAAAATATTATTTTATATAATTATTAATATTAATACTATCGAATATGTTTTAAATTATATTCATAATATGAGAAATGTCTATGAGATTTTCTATATTGTAAAGATATGAATTATTTTTTTCACAAGAAAAGAAGGTTATCTTTTTACTATTTTAAGAATTAAGTGTACGAAAATGTGTACTCTTTTTATGAGATTAGAAAAATTACAAGTTGAAAAAAATATATGCATTTTTTTACATGGATATTTTATGTATTAATTTTATATGTTACCACATGACTGTAATAGTATGGTGTATAGAGTACTGAAAATAACTAGAATTGTAAGTAATTTGAGACAACTCTTAATTATACGGGTAATTGGTTAATTGCCGGATAACGAGACATTACCTAATTAACTAATAAGTTGAATAAAGATCAAAATTTCGCCCCAGCTCCACGTGGCAGCCCCTTCTTAATTTAAGATGACTCTTATGTCATTAATATAGGTGGCAAGAGTAAGAGAGGTGAGGAAGTCTTGAACATGAGTCACTTTACTCATTTAAGGAAAGAGTCCATTTTAATTGTTTATAATTCAAGCTTACAACAAATATCACTAGCACAAAAACTAACACATACATGTTGTTAAAGCATTGCATTTTCATGTCTAAAACAACTCCATCAACGGTTAGTGTTTTTAGCATATACTAGTCAGACACTAATGTTACATTTGACCGTGCTACTGTACATCCAAATAGAGTATCAAGAAGAAGAAATAAGGCTGACGTGCTTGTCACCTTCCATGATGCTTCTGAATACTGTTGATGCGTATAAAATAAGTAACAACTCAGTAAGCTTTGCTTGTTTTGGTTCTCCACTTTATTTCCCATTGAGATAGTTTCAATGATGACACAAGTTAAGAAGTTCTATACCAAAGAAATAGTCCAACAAAAGAGTGTGGTTGATGTCACCTACTTGCTTATTCAAGTGTGGTCTCTGTGAAAACACTGAATTGCATGTCTTCGATGAGGACTCTGATGAATTAAATAAAATCTTGACTGGTAATTGCTGCAGTGGTGCGAGAATCGACTCAGGCATGTCAAGACGGATCCTTCTTTCTTTTAACATGATCCAAGTAATGATATGTAAACGTAATGCTATTTCATAAGTGATTCTACTCTTAATAGTTAAGGATTCGTTTGTTATTCATTCCGGTAAAGTGATATTCAAGCATGTCTAAAGATGTCCCTAGTCCATATTGAGGTATATTATAGAGATGTTAAAGTTTTTAGTATACTAACACATGCATCTTCATGCATTTACCACCGTGCTACGACCGGTCGGGTAGTTACCACCGGTTGGGCAGTTATGTATCATTATTTACCACCGATTGGGCAGTCATGCATATGCAGTTGCCACCAAGCTACGGTCGGTTGGGCAGTTATACATTTACCACCGAGCTACGACAGGTTGGGCAGTTACACATTTACCATCGAGCTACAGTCGGTCGGGCAGTCATGCATTTACCACCGAGCTACGGTCGGTCGGTCTATTACCACTGATCAGTTGGGCAGTCATGCATCATACGATATGTATAAAAAAACAATAGTCTCAAGGAGAAGCAATATATATATATATATATATATATATGTGTGTGTGTGTGTGTGTGTGTGTATAATAAGTATGCATACACGGTGGCACTACAAAGATTCAGGTTGGTCTTATATGTCTTCAATTAATGTTGACTTAATGTTATGTTTCAGTTATGCCTTACATACTCAGTACATTATTCGTACTGACGTCCTTTTGTTGGAGATGCTGCATTCATGCCTGCATGTATAGATAATCAGTTTGACGAGACCTCATAGTAGACGAGATCAGCATTCATTTGAAGGATCGGTAAGACTCAACCTTATGGGTAGGCCGGTACCCTGTCCCACTTGATATCGAATAATCTCAGAGGCTTAGTTGAGAGAGGTTCATTTTGTACAATATGTGTCACGACCCAAAATCTATAAGGTCGTGATGGCGCCGGACATCATTGTAAGGTAAGACAATCATTAAATAGTTAAGTTAAATTTCATGTTTTACCATTTTTTAAATCATTACCTTTCATTTTATTGCATAATAACTGAATAAAATCCGCTAGGTAAATACAACATTTAATATTTCATTTTTTTTTTATAAAATATAAATCTCAAACACATCCCAGAATCCGGTGACACAAGTACATGAATAATTACTATGAATTTTACAAATTCTACAAAGCTTGTCCGAAATACAAATTGGACAAGGAATGAAAATGAAAATACAATACATAGAGGAACACTCTGCCGACTGCGGGCCGTCTCCGAGTGATGCAGCTCGTCTAAGTCTCCAAATCAACCATATTTCTTTGAAAGTACCTATGCAACAAAATGCACAGCAAGTGTACCATGAGTACGAAAATAACGTGTACTCAGTAAGTATCCCGCCTAACCTCAGAGAGTTAGTGACGAGAGGTCAAATTACACTTGCTATAAGTCAGTTTAGTAAAATCAAGTGAGATGCTAAGCATGAGTATCATAGGAAAATTTAATATTACCCAGGGATAAGAAATATCAACTTCTTTCACATTTAACACATTAAATCTTCGTCATTTTAGTTGGAAATTTTACAACTCCTTAGGGCAATAAACAATAATACTTACAGGAAATATGCAGCAATTAACATGCGCAAGAAAATGCCGAGGGTCGAACGACGAGTACCAATAATAATAAAATATGCACTGCCGAGTGTCGAACGGCCCGAACCATAGATGCATCTATCTGCCTCGCATTCGAATCGAACATGCGATGCAGTTAACATAATACTAGGGCTACCCCGCTCGCGAATCATACATGGGTAGAATAAGACCTATCAGGTTTGATCAGTGGAGTTTATTCGGTTGAGTGTCGGTCGCGCCCCTCGATTTTGGGGTGTGAGAAACTTGGTATCAAAGCCTAAGGTTTTAAAGTATCCTAGGATGTCTCGGAGCCGTGTCTAGTAGAGTCTTTCTTATCGGTGTGTTGCTGACCACATCTATAATTAGGATGCTACTTGGACATTTAAAAATTCCACCCTTCCTTGATACTTCATATCGTGCGATAGAGCTCAAGATAGGGAGCTAATTTCTTGTCTAAGTTTTATTCTCAAGATTAGCAATCTTGATACCATAATCCGCGAATTTGAAGCATGTGAGGAGGGATTGATCCCACAACTGAGTCCAGAGGAGATTTACCAAAGGCTTGTTAAAAGAATGTATTGAGCCCTGGAGGGATTAGTAGAATATGTCGCTAAGGGGAGTGCCCTTGTCCCTATTAATGTCACTGCACCAACGAATCCTGTAGTATATTGGTATGGTACCAACGTATGTTAGGGGTGTGGAGTCGGGGTATAGATTAAGCTATTTGCTTATGAACCTAAAGTCACCAAGTAAGTCACTCCTTAGTACATCCATATCGAAGAAGTTCTCATAAACATGGTCTTAATAAGTTGTTGAGTCACAAAACATTGCATGCACCTAATCCTTGAACGAGACATATTATTCATGAATCCACTCTATCACAAATTCTCTTATTTATATCCTCTTATGAAATTAAGCTCTATAATTATTTCCTCGAATTGAGTTATAAATGTAGAATTAATATTTCCCACTTGCTTTCCTGAATTCTCAACAAAGTGCTATACCCGATGAATTTCTTACAGAATCTTTTTTTTTACTTAAATGGACAACATCTGTTCACTTGTGCCTATGCATGCACCGTCGTAAAAGTTAACCTATGTGGTATCAAGTTCCCAGTAAAGCATCCCGGTGTTGCGATCCTTCTTGAGTCACTATTTTTCTCACTCTTGTATATGGCTTCTATGGTTTGAACAGTCAGTCTACTCCCTTACGAGTATCATCATGAAACCTTTTCACTGTCTAGTAACATGAGAGCATATCATACATCCTATCATAAGTTTACATATCGAACGAAGTGGTCGCTTGCCCATATAAGATTTCTAAGAAATTTGAGGTTTTTAAAAATATGTCACATGAAGATCTTTTGTTTGCTCATCTCAGTATGAATTTCATGTCCACTTAGATCATTCCACAGTAAGCAGCTCACATTGGTCCTAGTATTGTGGTTGTCCGAGACATGGTCGTGTATTATAGGTGGGAATTAATATATCATAAGCATCACAAACGGATAACATATATTTATTTTCTCTTTACACCTCCACAACATGTGTTAATTGTGTTCGTTATTTAGTGAATTCATTGAGCTAGTTTCTCAACACTTGTTCGATAACTATGAGAGAATGTGTCCTCCTGCGTGTCACTAAAACACTTCCTTTCTCATAAGGACACTTAATAGGCTCTTCATCAAGACTAAATGCACCTTTGGGGGATATCATAGCACAATGCCTACTTCTTATTTTTTTCCTATCTTTCATTAGCATCTAGGTACACCTCGAGTTAAGGTCTATGGAGAACTCATTAAGAACATCTGCAAACCTTCCATGATTATTTTATATTGTCCCATTGGGTTCTGTTTCCCTTGCACACTCGACTTTTATTATCATTGACCATGTCATTTTCATGTGCGGGAGTTTTGCTACACTTGGCTTTCATGCTCCTTAGGTGGATAGGAGTTTTATTTCTCTTTCCCCCCAGACCATCATGTTAACCATTAAGACCCCTCGAACCAATACATGATTTCATCCCCGTATTAAAATGTCCTAGCTATATGGTTTCACTCATAAAGGGTTGAGAATAGATGCTTCCAAGTTTAAGCACATACCATAATCATACTGATTCAGAAGACAAGTTGTCGTATCTCTCGTTACCTCATATAGGGTCAATCATCGGGAAGGTTAAGCTGTTTGGATTATGATAATCTCATATGTAGTTGACTTCTTTTTTACCCTCATGCCCCTGTGGCATAGATTTCTCATGTCAGCTAATGTTAGGAGTGTAATTCAACTTCATGTGATTCTTTTGAAGTATCTATCACATCCATGTTGCAAGAATCTTACCATTTTGAGCTAAACTGACTTTCCTTACTCTCAAGGAGACAACCATTTTAACATACTTAATCGCTCCTACGTAGAGCTTACCATAGACGGGAAAGGAATATAAGGAAAGGAACAATTGTTACCATCCCTTGCATAACTCGTAGCATCTAAAGGATAACTGACGCTAGCGTCTTCATCCTCCCGATCATGCCTCACGTGTATCTCATGTCTAGAAAGACCCACTTATTTTAGATCTCAGGATCACATACATGGTTCCCACATTATCAACACGTGCTAGTTGCCTCTATGCTTCATTTGTCTAATAATTGATGCCGTCACAATGATTAACGATGCCAGCATCTCCTAGCATATAACACCCCTAAAAAGTACTCTGCTTAGCACCTTAATGGATTCCTAATCAATTCTAGCCCAATCATGAACTCCGTTGTTCCTAATTGAATTAAATCTATTAGGTATTGAAGGTCCAAACCGGTCAAAGAGAAAGCGTCACCCTGTGATCACATATATTCGATAGGTAATCTTACGGTCAATTTATCATAGCACGTATTGGAGTAATCGTTGAAGGTAATCACATGTTTAGTTTGGGTGTTCGCATAGAGATTTAGAATTTAGGAGGGTGAACAGGTTATTCGCAATGTTTTCCCCTGAAGATGTTATGTGATTTGATAATGAAAGGTAGATAAGTGCATTTCCCATTAGGCTACACTAGGACTATGATGTTTCCCCATAGTTTTTCCTTATGTATTTTGTGTGTTCATATGTCTATGTCTAAGAAGGTAGTTGGAGATCCTTTGTGTCCCAACCCGGTGGAGATTTTTGAAGGTGAAGTTAATGGATAGTTAGCTTATGTGATGTATCTAGTTGTCATCCTTGTTATATAAGTTTGGGGGTTGGGATTGTTTTTGTGAATGCGTTATGGGAAAGACTATAAGTCGAGGAGACCACCTTGAAGGCCGAAAGTGTCGTGGAAAGAACATATTTTTTCTTGATTGTATAACAATTAGTTTTGATTTGAAAGGTACCTTATAGCTGTTATGATTTAAAAATCTGCAGTCCATGTTCAGGTATCATTATGATAATGAAATGTTTGTAATGAAAATATTAGTGTTATGGATATATATATTGAGTGCTTTGTCGAGTTGTGGATGTGTTGTTAGGATGGTTTTTGTTGTTCTCTAGCAGGTGGATATGCCTAGTTACAAAGGAGATGCTGCCGAAATTTATGAAAAATTTAGGAGTTTGTAAAAATTTAGGGACTTGAGGTAGGTTAGAAAAGAGATATGTTATGTTAGGGGGTTGGGGCGGACTCTACCTCTCATTCGAGGAAGAATGATCCTAAGAGGGGGAGAATGTAAGGCCCGAAAATTTTTTGCTAAGTAATTTAAGATTTCGTGGTGCCATGTAGGTTAATTATAATATTTTATATGCTATTAAAATGATGTATATCAACTAGATGTGGTAAATAAGTGTATGACTCATATAATATTTTATATGCTATTAAAGTGATGTATATCGACATTCCGGGTTATCTCGTATAAACTTATAAACCTGATTATTCCGAATGAGCTTATTACCAAATGATAGAGGTTTAAAGTATGTTTTGTTTATTAAAATTGTATGGCTTTGAGTCGTATTCTAAATAAAAACTAGTATACCAATTAGGTCAGGAAATACTCGATATGCTTATTACTCCTACATGCACATATGTGTACTAAATGCCTTGATTTTGTGTGTTTAGCTGATGATAGACTATACAGATACTTGAAAATGAATTAAATGAACTGGTAAAATGGAGTGTGGGTAACATATATATATATATATATATATATATATATATATATATAAAATTGTGCCTAAGGAGAATATACATATATGAAATGGATTACGAGCCGAGCCTCGACTCAACTATTTAAGATAACATCTAAAAGTGGAATTTGCCTAAAAGCTCTTTGCGGTATGTATGGCTAAAACCTCCTCTTCTTAGGAATCGAACCTATATGGTTCTCGTTTATAAATTGTGTAAGCCTTAATCTTGATTGATGAAGGAAATAACATCTCAAACGTATTTATGTTGTAAGACCTTATGTGCCATATCCATTCAAGTGCTTCCATCATGTTATGTTGTTGCTTGGTTAAGTATTTATTATATGAAAAATATGTTAAATTGCAAAGGAATGTGACAATCTCTATATGCCCATTATTCATCATTGCTCTCATGTGTACTTGATTTTTTGAACCGAACGACTTGTTGAGGAAATGGATATTGATGTGAAATATGTGGAAATGAATTGAATTATGAAATGGGTCCTAGTGCCGGGTATGAATTAATGATTGTGGCCACTAGCATTTGAATTCTTGAAATATACATGCACAATGAGAAATGAGATGATTGATGTAAATATAAATGTCTCGAGGAAGACCGCCTATCTGATCGGGCCGTGATCGGACACCATGCCGCACACATGGTGGTTTTGTGCTGTGTTATGAATCGAATTTAAATTGAAACAAAAATTGGTACTTTGGAAACATGTCTCCAAGGGAGATGACCTATCCGATCGGGTCGTGATCGGACTCCGTATAAAAGTACGGTGGTAATATGAGTAATGAGATGTTAATGGTAGTGATGACCAAGCTAAAGTTTAAAAATGATTCTCTTGAAAGCTTGTGTGATTCCTTAATTTTTGTTGTGATGATGCTTATGTTTCTCACTGAATTCTTGAATTCTAATTATTGTATTATTGATCTTTCTAAGGAGATGCGTGTTACTTCCATATGCTTACAATCATTAGGTTTCACTTAGGCATTTTGATGTTATTGATTGTGACAGGATTGTTTATATGACTTTCCTTTTCTTGTATGGTTATTCTATTTGGAAAGATAATTTTTAGCTTTACATACTAGTACTATTCGATAGTATTAATTTCCCGTTTGCCGGGGGCACTGCATCTTTAATGCATGCAGGTGTTTCCACATTAGCCGGCATCGATCAACGATAGCGGTATGTTCCTTCCAGCTAACTTGGTGATCCCCACTCCATTTTGGGTTCCTGTCATTTGGTTGTCGTGTACTTTTCATTTGAGGTATAGTCGGAACCTTGTTGCCGACAATTTCCGTATCTATATTTAGTTGTATTTAGAGGCTCCGTAGACAGGTTGTGGGTGCTGTCGGGTATTGGAATCGGATTAGAAAATGTTGGTATTTGTGGAGTTCACCTCCTCTTTGTTCACAAATTAGTTGGGTAGAATAATAACTATCAGGCTTACTCAGTCGGGTTTACTCGGTTGAGCACTGGTTGCGCCCCTCAATTTTGGGGCGTGACAAGTGATGCATCATAATATATTCATAATAGTCTCATAGAGAAGCATTGTATATATATATATATATATAAGTATAGTAAGTATGCATATGTGGTGGCACTTCAGAGATTTAGGTTGATTCTTATATGTCTTTAATTAGTCTAGAGTCGTTGTTATGTTTCAGTTCCCCCTTACATACTCGGTACACCATTCGTACTGACGTCTGTTTGTTGGGGACGCTGCACTCATGGCTGCAGGTATAGATAATAAGTTTGACGAGCCCTTATAGTAGACGAGATTGGCATTCGACGAATGATCGATATGACTCCACCTTATTCTGAGTGCATCCGAGTCTATGAGTCATTTTGTTAGAGTTTCTCTATAGTCTTATGGTTAGGCCCATGCCCTATACTGTTTGATGTCTAATACTGTTGGAGTCTTTGTATACAGAGGTTCATTTTGTACAGTATTTCGGAGGCCCTGACGGCCCATACATATTAATGTTTTAAGAATATGGTTTAGTGATACAGTGTTTTCCCACTTATAGATGTACATAATGAGTTGTGGCCATGTGGGCCCATGATAGTTATAAAAAGAACGAGTCCATCTAACTTGACCTATATATGTTCTAGTTTTGGTCGAACGATGATGAGTTATAGAATGGTTCGCTAGGTTCAGCACGGCACCGGGTGCCAGCCACGCCCCCAGGTCTGGGGCGTGACAAAGTGGTATAAGAGGGGGTGTTGTCCTAGGAAGTCTACAAAGCCATTCCTAGTAGGGTCTCACTTATGGGTGTGTTGCATGCCATATTTATAATTGAGAGTCTATATGGCCTTTAGGAAATGTTACCCTTCTTTTGTTTCAAAATCGTGCCATAGAGTTGAGTCGTAAGAAGTCAGTATGAACCTTTCACTAGATTTTGTATACACCAGAGATGCAGGTATCACAATAGAGCTTTAAGGCGTAATTTCCACAAATGTGGAGGGGAGGTTATGAAATCGACAAAAGATACGATGCGCTATTGAAAGTTAAGTAAGGTAAAGGTGAAGAAGATACGAGATACTCAAGTACAGAAGATTGTGAATAGTCCGGGCATCAGATAGAGGTTGGGTTTTAGTTTAATTTACAGAGGAGACCCTAGCAAAAGTTTTGTAAATCTCTAAGAGTTAACATTCGAGGGCGAATGTTGTAAAGGGGGGAAGAAAGTTACATCCCATAATTTAATGTTATAATAAGTCGTACTAATCTATATGAGCTTGAAGGGATTAAGACCATTCATGATATTATATAGGATTTGTGACTATGTTATTGTAAGACCCCGTAAGTTTAACAACATTGATACTGTTATATACATTTGATATGGTATTTTGAGTGGAACATTTTTGTAAAACTAATTTGAAAAATATGATATGATATAGCTATTAATATTACTACTTTCTCATAGTAATTAAATTATACACATAATATGAGAAAGTTTATGAGATTTTCTTTATTGTAAAGATAGAAATTATTTTCTCACAAGAATAGAAGGTTATCCTTTCTTACCATTTTAAAATTAATCGTACCAAAATTTGTACTCTTTGTATGAGATTATGAAAATGAAAAGTTGAGAAAATATATGTGTTTACTTGGATATTTTAATAAAATAATAGTGTATGTATTGATTTGATATGTACCACACGAGCATTATAGTAGGGTATATATAAAGTGTGTTAAAAGTGGGTAGTATTTTATGTAATTTGAGATAATTGGTTCATAAATGATTTTTGTGGAAGATTAGTTAGTTAATTATAAAATTTTGGATAAGTCATGAGCCCCAAAATGTGGCATCTATATAGGATTAACTAAATGACTCATAAATCTAGTTAAATAGTTCGCATGATAAAACGAGTCTTGGAGAAGATAGTAGGATTCAATACTTATAAACATCTCAAACAAGTATACTTAAAAAGATTCTACTCACAACAAATATTGACGAGGCTCGTCAGAATACATATGATTTCCTCTACTTGCCTATTGATTTCAAGAACAAATGTTGCATTGGTTATGCCTTCATATACATAATATTTGGCAAAGGATTTCGTTTCTTCGATACTATGTTCTATGATTGAGGCAAATGCAGTAAACGACATATATATTATACACACATCGGTTTCCTTTGGATAATAACAAATTGGAGACTTCCTTGTAGTCAAGTAACATGGAACAAGACTAGTTTTGGAATACAAGATTGAGGCGTGGATGAGATTGTTCATGTATACAAATAGAAAGCTAGCCTTAATGGTATGTTAAGGTAAAACCTCCTTCTTTTGGAATGATCCAAGTAACGATACGTAAACGTAATGCTATTTCATAAGTGTTTCTACTTAGCAGTTAAGGATGCCTATGTTATTCATTCCTGTAAAATGATACTCAAGCACGTCTAAGTATGTCCCTATGTCTATATTGCGGTATATGATGGAGATGTTAATGTTTATAATATAACGATACATGCATCTTCATGCATTTACCACCATGCTACGGCCAGTCGGGAAGCTACTACTAGTTGGGCAGTCATGCATATTCATTTACCACCGAGCTACAACCGGTTGGGAAGTTACATATTTACTACCGAGCTACGGCCGGTTGGGGAGTTACACATTTACCGCCGAGTTACGACCGGTCAGGCGGTCGTGCATTTACCAACGTGCAAAGGCCGATTGGGTAGTTACCATTGATCAGTTGGGCAGTCATGCATCATACGATATGGATAATAGTCTCAAAGAGAAGTATCATATATATACAAGTATAGTAAGTATTGATATGTGGTGGAATTTCAGAGATTTAGGTTGATTCTTACATGTCTTTAATTAATGTAGACTTGTTGTTATGTTTCAGTTATGCCTTACATACTCGGTACATTATTCGTACTGACATCTTTTTGCATTCCTGCCTGCAGGTATAGATAATCCATTCGACGAGCCCTCATAGTAGACGAGATTGGAATTTATCGAAGGACCGTATGACTCCACCTCATTCTGAGTGCATCCGAGTCTATAACACATCATGTCAAAGTTGTTTGATGTCTAATACTATTAATGGTTTTGTAGAAAGAGGTTCATTTTGTACAGTATGTCAGAGGCCTTGGCTGTCCATATGTATACAGTGTTTTCCCACTTATAGTTGTACATTATGAGTTGTGCCCATGTGGGCCCATCACAGTTACAAAAGGAATGAGTCCATCTAACTCGGCCTATGTATGTTTTAATTTTGATCGAACAATCATGAGTTTTAGAGTGGTTCGCTCGGTCCAGCACGACACCGGGTGACAGCCACGCCTCCCCAGGTTTGTGGAGTGACAACGTGGTATCAGAGCGGGTCGTGTCCTAGGAAGTCTACAAAGCCGTGCCTAGTAAAGTCTCACTTATGGTTGTGTTACATGCCACATTTATAATTGAGAGGCTATAGGGCATTTAGAAAATGTTACCCTTCTGTTATTTCCAAATCGTGCCATAGGGCTGAGATGTAAGAAGTCGGTATGAAGCTTTCGCTAGATTTTGTAGACACCAGAGATGTAGGTATCACGATATATATTTAAGGCTTAATTTAAACATATACGGAGGGTTGGGGGGTTATGAAAGCGTTAGAAGATACGATGCTGTATTGAAAGGTAAGTAAGGTAAATGTTAAGAAGATA
The DNA here is from genome assembly GCA_005239525.1 of Nicotiana knightiana. Lineage (NCBI taxonomy): Eukaryota > Viridiplantae > Streptophyta > Magnoliopsida > Solanales > Solanaceae > Nicotiana > Nicotiana knightiana. The sequence goes on from ML413869.1 coordinate 153,066, forward strand.
CGAGATACTCGAGTACAAACGGTTGTGAATAGTCCAGAGATCTAAAGAGGGGAAGGATGTTACATCCCATACATTAATATTAGGATAAGTCGTAGTAATCCATATGAGATAGAAGGGATTACGACCATTCATGATATTATAGAGGATTTGTGACTATGTCTGTATTTGAGTCTTACTTAAGAGCATATACCTCGAGAGAGAACATCGAAGGCCCGCCATGTCCTACCTCGAGGTAGTGCAAAATTGACGATAGTTATGAAAAATCGAGAATTTCGCAAGGAAACATGGTTAGGACATTTAAAATCCGTACTAGGCCGTTATACAGCTATACTAGTGGTATTCTTTATCATAATTTGAAATTGCACGACCCCAAATCTAAACTAGTTATGATGGCGCCTATCATGGAACTAGGCAAGCCAAATTAACACTTAAAATGTAAAGAATCTTTCATTTATATCATTACTAAACTGATAATCCATAAAGGTTTCATTTAATAATTTTTTTAAAACAGAAAAAGCCACGCCGAATGTTAAATACAACCCCAAGATCCCGAAGTCACTGGTCATGAGCATCTATCAAAAAATACAAGTCTAGAACCCAAGCTTTATAATAATAAGAGGAAGAAAGCACGGCTGCGGACGCGTGCAGCTACCTCGCAAATCTTCGAGAAATCCCCGAGGCAGGTAAACAGCTTACTCTGACCTAGCAGCTGAACCAACACACAAGGTGCATGGGGTAATATGAGTACGCCAACTCAGTAAGTAATAAAAGTAAATAAGGTATGATATATATGAAACACATAACAATACATCATAAGTACACAACAAGTACAGTCCTTCTTTGAAAAATCGTAGATATGTCAAATCATGACCCTTAAAGCCATTTTCAGTGAAAATCATTTGAAAATGTACCTTTCAACAATTTCCATAGAAATCAAAATAATTCAGTATATGAATGATAGAGTTCATAAATAGCCTCTCGGGAAAAAACATGAATAATAACCGCCCGTCGGGCATAACCTCACTCAGAATCACTCCCTCAGCATGCCTCACAATCACTCGTAATTAGTCCTTCGGGCAACCACACACCCACTTATTCCTCCCAATCACTCGTCAATCGGCACTCAAACTTAATAGGTACCGGCACTCACTGGGGGTGTATATACTCCGGAGGGGCTCCTACAGCCCAAGAGCTCATATCAAGCAATCTCGTGGCATAATCACTCAGGTTCTCGGCCTCTCTCATATCATAAATAGTACAACATGTTGCGGCGTGCAGCCCGATCCCATAATATCCTCAGAACATAGGCAATCGGCCTCACTCAGTCAGAAATCTCTCAATGCCACTTGAGCTATCAAATAAACGGGTTACTCGACCCAAAATATCATTTTATATCACAATAGTAGTGTAAACGAGATTGAGTTTCGAAATCAGTTAAATAGGGAGTGACTAGAAATGACTAGGAGTGACTAGAAAAGCCAAGCTCAAGCTAATCAGTTTCGAAATCAGTTAATTAGCTTGAGCTTGGCTTCCATAGATACCTTCTTAGCTTGAGCATTTACAGCAGCAACGTCAGTCCGGTACGAAGACATGAGTGCATCAGCTTCAGACTTGACTTGGGATAACTCAGCGACCGATTAAGCGTAAAGCTCCTTATATTTATGGCCCTCCTCTTTTGCACTTGGTGCTCAGCGGTGGTCTGCTTTTCTCTAAGAGTATCCTTCTCGCAGACAAGATCATCCATGCATTGCTTCAACTCGATGGTTTTAGCATCCTTAATTATAAGCTCCTCCCGAAGCTGCCATACATGATCATCCTTATGCTTAAGCTGCAACATTAGACACTAAAATCAAGTAAACATAAAGTAATCCCATGAAGGCTATGTTAACTGCTCAACGAGCCCGTCCCTCTCTTAGGATGCCTTCTCCGGATAGGCTCGATGGTCGCTAAGTTCCCCCTCTTTTTTGACATAGAGGGCCTTGAGGTCATCATGTTCCAGCTTGAGCTTACTAAGCTCGTCTTTGCATCGGGTGAGCTGAGCCTGGGACTTGGAGAAAGCCTAATCGTTTAGCATCACAGCTTGGTCACGAAGAAAGGAAGTTAGAAAGGCACAAATAAATTGCCAAACATAGTTGTTAAAAGCAAAGTATACTTGCTTTCGAAGCTTATCAGCCTCTACCAAGATAAACCAGGCGTCGAGGTCGGGGCCCTCCTCAACCATGACAAGGTGTTAGTTGAAGATATCATTCTCCCCATGGGACGCCCCCGCTTCAGTAGTTTTCATGTCCTAGGCATCCCGTATCTACCCTTCAGAAAAGGATGGGCCTTGTAGAGAGTCACCCACGTCGATCACCCCGAGTGGATCAATTGGCGGTTTCTCCTTCATTCGAGGAGCTTTGGAGTTGTTTCTTCAGGCTCTTCGATGGAGTACTTTCCAGCACAAGGCATGCTCTGGTTATCAGTCGGCTCGACGACTTTGCCCGAGATCTCTGCAAGAATCTCCTCAACTCGAGGTTGGACTGCATCGGTAGCCTTTAGTAAAACAATCTTCAGCTCAACGGCCTTTGAAGCATAAGTGCTTCCTCTTCCTTTGATCACTAACGAGCAGTGATCATCCTCTTCGTCCTCCTCCCGAAGGCTCTCGGCACTTTCTAGAGTTAAGGCCACTGCATCGGCCTTAGACTTTCGAGCTTTGGCATTTTTTTGTTTCGTGGACTCCGCCGGCGTCTCCTTTTTTCTCTTTTTATTCTTGGTAGTTTTTGGGGTATCTACTTCGCTAGGTGAGGGCGGCCTCATTGAAACAGCTTCTCCAAGGTGTACATTAGGACCAAAGTTAAGCGTGCTATTAAGAGATATTTCACCGAGGGATTCAAATACGTCAATAATGAAAACTCCCCATGGTTCTTGGCCTCACATTAGCCTTTGGGCACGTCACGCAAGGAGTGCTCAACATATGTGGAGGTGGAAGCTAGTTGACGAACACAGCCCGGGAGGTTCTTAACCGTACCGGTGTCCCACTCGACGGCTGCATCATTAGAAAGGAGTTAGTCAAGGAAGATAAAATATGAAATTAACAAAACATGCTCAATGAGTCTACACTTACGCTTGATGTTCCATTCCTCGGGGAATGACATCATCTCGGCAGGAATCAGGTCGGAAGTCCTGACTCGAAAGAAGTATCTCATCCACCCTCGTTCTTTATCTTCGTCGATGCTAGTGAAGATAGAATTCAAATATCGACGTTGCAATTTTATCAAGCCACCTCGATAGAGATGAGGGCTATACAATCTAATCAGATGGTCGAGGGTGAAAGGCATCCCCTCGACCATATTCGAAAAGTACCTGATCAGGTAAACGATTCTACGGAAGGAATGATAGATTTGGCCGAGCGTCACCTGATATTTTTGATTAAAATCGAGTATCACTGGATCTATCCGTGGCAAAGAAGGTTCTACGGGGCCTAAGGTGAATGGGTATGTGTACACTCTTAGGAAACCATCTTTGTAAGTGGTTATGTCCTCTTCGGGTGAAGGGATCTCCACTTGTACTGCATCCCTCCAACGGCAATCATACTTCACTTTTTCGATTTCGGTTATTAGACTAGTATATCGAGACATGGGTTCACACCGTCCCGCAACCAAGGAAGGTTTTTCGACCTTGAAATTAGAAGATGTTTGAAGGTACTACCGTTTTTGTCTTTGACGAGCGTGATGATGAAGGGGCTTTCTCTTTTTGGGGAACTATCTTTGAAGTTTTCAGCATGTTTGTTGTGAAATTTCAGAATAAGAAATGAAACTGGATAAGAGATGCACACAAAGAAAGGGTGAATGCAAAGAAGTGTTAATGAAGATTTGAAAATATTGTAGGAAAAAAAAGTATAAAAAGTGAAGTACTGGAGTATTTATAAGGGTCATATAAGCGTGTTAGATAAGCTAAAACGGCGGCCAATAGCCGTTATCAATTTATGGTTTTTTGGGAACTTTGCTGACATGACCTCTGCACAACCTTTTCATCACACCAATCTCTAACCTCATGTGACTGACATCGTCGTGGGGATATCGAAGAGACAAGAATTCCAATTGTTTCTTATCATTTCATTCTAAGAAACACATGGACTATCTATACACGGCCAAAATCGGAGGAGTCTGATTTCGAGGTCTCTGTTGTGCCGTGCCCGAGCTCTGAAGCCTTGAAGCAGGTTTCGTGTCCCACCTCACAGTATATGCCTTGAGAGAGCACATCGAATGTCACGACCCAAAATCCTACACGGGTCGTGATGGCGCCCAACACCGGAGTCAGGCAAGCCAATCGTTGTTTACTAGTGAGATTGTGCTTATTGACATACCAATCCCACATATTTCCCAAAGTTTTAAACTTAGCTCTCTAAATAAAAGAGGAAACATTTACAGATTTAGATACATACAGCCAAAATGATCGTGATCCAATATATATACAGTCCCAAAATAAGAATCTACTAAGTACATGCCAGGAACTAGTGTCACAAGCCAATAGGCGAATTAGTAGAGTATACAAAAGATGATACAAGTTGTACTGTTGTCTGAAAGGATGTAGACACAAATAAACAAAAGATAACTCCATAGCATAGCTGAGAATCGCCAAGGGAGGCAGCTCACCGTTGAGTCAGGCCCATAATATATATGTCAAGCTCCGGTCGGATAACCAGAAACACCAACCCCATAATCTGTACAATTAAGTACAAAAGTGCAGCATGAGTACATAAATATATATGTACCCAGTGAGTATCCCACCTAACCTCGAAGAGGTAGTGACGAGAGGTCGACATGACACTCACTAAGGTCCAACTGTATAATTTAACAGAATGTAATAAAAACAGTAGGCATGTAAGGACAGTGAAGCAACAAGTATATATGTAAGATACTGAAATCCAGGAAGAATATTGACGATAAATAAAACAATTACCACTTCACCTTTTCCCAAATCTCTGTCAGATCAATTTCATAAAATTTAATAACAAATAAATCAAACGCATGCAGGGTAAGGACAACCGGCTGGAGTCATATGATAGTCACGCTCGTGCACTACCAAGGATCGAACAGCCCGTACCAAAAGTGCACCTCTCAACCTCTATATGAACTGCCGAGGATCGATCGGCCCGTCCCAAAAGTGCATCTCTCAACCACTCTACGCACCACCGAGGATCGAACGGCCCGTACCAAAAGTGCGTCTCTCAATGTCTCTATGCAGTGCCGAGGATCGATCAGCCCGTCCCAAATGTGCATCTCTCAATCTCCCTACGCACTGCCGAGGATTGATCGGCTCGTCCCAAAAGTGCATCTCTCATAATAGTGGGGGAAATCACACTCCGCTCGTGGAATACAATTTGCGAAGCGGGCACATGCAAATACATTATTCCCTTTTAAAAGAGAATACCTCTCCATAAACAATTTCTTACAATTTTTTCTTAAATTTCATGACTTCGGGAACGTAAGGAACTTTAAATGTTAATTCAGCACGCATATAGTTCATATCAAGTAAAACACAAGGCATGATGTGGGCCTAACTACCGGGACATAATAGTAACAGTCGCTACGTACGGACTCTCGTCACTTTGCACGTACGTAGCGCCCTACGAATTATCACATATAGTATTTAAATCACCTAGGGGGACAATTCCCGCTTACAAAGTTAGAAATGAGACTCACCTCGTGTCGAATCTACCCCTCGAACTCTACACCCGAGGACTCGCAACTAGCCATATACGGTATAATGTAATCAATGCATGCTCAAAGTAGGGAAATTATCCTAATTTTTCAGTAATTCAACATTCTTTAGAAATCCCCAAAATCCAACCCCGGGCCCGCACGCTCGGATTCCAATAATTATCGAAGGGAACACTCACCCAAAGCCTAAGGATCATTAATATACGATTCTTACTTGATTTCATAGGAAATTCACGGGAAAATTCTTAAATTATCACAATCTCTAGGTTAGTACCCAATTCTTGATTTTCACTAATTTAGGTAGTTAATTAAGCTAGAAATCCATGCATGAAGCTAAGATTAGCGTAGATTTTTACTTACCTTGAATGACCAGGTCGATAGCCTCTCAACAATGGTGGAAATCGCCCCAATGAATAAGAAGAAGATGTGAAAATGTGTTAAGACCCCTGTATAAAAACACATTGTCAAGACAGTATTTTTGCACCTGCGGCTCGAGGACCACACATGCGGTCTCACACCTGCAAGCAAAGGCCCACACCTGCGGAAATGGACTGGGGAGCCTGGGCACGGACCTGCGGAGTGGAGACCGCACCTGCGGCTCCGCTCCTGCGGAACTTTGTCCGCAACTGCAACAATTGGCCAAACAACTGGGGGTCGCACCTGCAGTCACACCAGAACAGGTGCACCTGCAGCTATTTTAGCTGGTTTTTAGCCCCGTTAGGCACCCGTGAGGCACCTGGGCCCACCCGAGCCCTAGACCAAATATACGAACGAGTCCCAAATCATAATATGGACTCGCTCGAGCCTTCAGAACAACAAAAACTTAGGAACTTTATGTTTTCTAAACTTCGCTAACAACGCGATGAACCAACCTATACAACTCGGAATGACACCAAATTTTGCAGGCAAGTCATAATTAAAATAATAGAACTATTCCGGTCTCGAAATTCTGTTAGGACCTCGATAACAAAACCGCGTCCCAAACCAAAATAGGAACTTAAGGAACTTATTAGTTCAATATTGGGCGTCGGAATGCCCCTGGTTCATCAGAAACCCATTTTGAACATACACCCAGGTCCAAAACCATCACACGAATCTACCGGAACCGACAAAACACGATTTAGAGGTCGTTTACCCAAAATGTTGACCGAAGTCAAACTTGGCCTTAAAGGCTAACCTTAAGGAACCAATTGTTCCTATAACACTCCAGACACCTCTGAATTCCGGACCACCAGTCCCCGCAAGTAATAAATCATAAAAAGCCATTATGAGAAGTTTCATTTATGGGAACGGGGTCCGATAACGCAAAACGACAGTTGGGTCGTTACATTCTCCACCTCTTAAACAAACGTTCATCCTCGAACGGGTCTAAATATTACCTGAAGTGCTGAATATGTGTGGATATATGCTCCGCATGTCCTCCTCAGACTCCCAGGTTGCCTCCTCAACTGAATGGCCCTTCCACTGGACTTTAACGACAGAAACTCTCTTGGGCCTCAACTGGCAGTCCTGCCTATCAATTTAACGACAGAAACTCTCTTGATTTCATATCAAATTCACGGGAAAATTCTCAAATTATCACAAGCTCTAGGTTACTACCCAATTATTGATTTTTCACTAATTTAAGTAGTTAATTAACCTAGAAATCCATGCATGAAGCTAAGATTAGCGTAGATTTTACTTACCTTAAATGACCAGGTCGATAGCCCCTCAACAATTGTGGAAACCCCCCCAAGGAAGAAGAAGATGATGAGAAAATATGTTAAGACCCGTGTATAAAAACACACTATCTGGACAGTGTTTTGGCACATGAGGTCTTGCACCTGCGAGCAAAGGCCCGCACCTGCGGAAATGGACTGGGGAGCCTGGGCCCGCACATGCGGAGTAGAGACCACACCTGCAGCTCCACTCCTGCGGAGCTTTGTCCGCATCTGCGAGAATTGGCCAGACCACTTGGGGTCGTACATGCGATGCTGGGGATCACAGGAGCGGTCCCGCACCTGCGACTGGGCAACCGCACCTGCGGTCACACCAGAACAGGTGCACCAGCAACTATTTTAGCTGGTTTTTAGGCCCGGTAGGTGCCCGCGATGTGCCTGGGCCCACCCGAGCCCTAGTCCAAATACACCAACGAGTCCCATATCATAATACGGACTCGCTGGAACCTTTGAATCACCCAAAACAATGCTAATACTAAAAATCACACCTTCAACCCCAAGAACCAAACTTAAGACCTTTATGTTTTCTAGACTTCGCTAACAACGCGCCAAACCGACCTATGCAACTCGGAATGACACAAAATTTTGCAGGAAAGACATAATTAACATAATAGAACTATTCCCGATATCGAAATTCTGTTCGGACCTTGATAACACAAAAACACGTCCCAAACCAAAATAGGAACTTAATGTTGGGCGCCGAAATGCCCCCAGGTCATTAGAATCCCATTCCGAACATATGCATAAGTCCAAAATCTTCACACGAAGCTACCGGAGCCGTCGAAATTCGATTCCGAGGTCGTGTACCCAAAATATTGACCTAAGTCAAACTTGGCCTTAAAGGCCAAACTTAAGCAACCAATTGTTCCTATAGCACTCTAAACACCTCCGAATTCCAGACCACTAATCTCCGCAAGTCGTCAATCATAAAAATTCGTTATGGGAAGTTTCATTTAGGGGAACGGGGTCCGATAACGCAAAACGACCGGTCGGGTCATTACATCAAACACCTGTCACTGCCTACCTTGAGGCAGTGCAAAATCGATGATCATTAAGAAAAAGTGAGAATTTCCCAAGGACAGGTGGTTAAGATAGATACGATTTCCAAGAGATAGTACAAATCCGTACTAGGCCGTTATACAGCTGTACCAATAGTATTATTTGTTATAATTAGTAATGCATCATATTAGGGTTTTCCCCTCCTGTATAAAGGGAACCCCAATCATTTTGTAAGATATATCATTCACAAAAATAGATGTTTCTACTATCCCTTTTCTCGTTTAACGAGCTCTTCAATTATACCCCAGCTTTATTATTCTTCATTTGTTATTCATACTTTATTATTACTAAACTGACCTGGAGATCCCGATACCATCAAGCTCGAGGCCCTCGCTCCTTTAGCAAAACTGGTTTGGTTATCACATTCTCCTTACTTACACTTATAATTTCTTCATTATTAACTAGTATTGGAATAAGTCACCTATTTTTAGAACCACAAATCAAGTATAATTTTTAACACCATTTTCTAGGTAAACACTGTTATTGCAAGACCCCGTAAGTTTAACAACCTTGATACCATTATATACATTGATATGGTATTTTGAACGGAAAAGTTTTGTAAAAAACATTTGAAAAATATGATTTTATATAGTTATTAATATTACTACTTTCTAATATTCTTTAAATTATACAAATAATATGAGAAAGTTTATGATATTTTCTTTATTGTAAAGATATAAATTATTTTCTCACACGAAAAAAAGGTTATCTCTTTTTACCATTTTAAGAATTAGTCGTACGAAAATTTGTACTCTTTATATGAGATTATGAATATTATAATTTGAGAAAATAGATTTATTTTTACATGGATGTTTTAATGAAATAATAGTGTATGTATTAATTTTATATGGTACCACATGACCGTGATATTAGGGTATACATAAAGTTTGTTAAAAGTGGGTAGTATTTTAAGTAATTTGAGATAATTGGTAAATTAATAATTTTTGTGAAAGATTAGTTAGTTAATTATAAAATTTTTGATAAGTCTTGAGCCCCCCAATGTGGCAGCTATATAGGATTAACTAAATGATTCATAAATCTTGTTAAATAGGTGGCATAAATAAAATGAGTCTTGGAGAATATAGTAGGACTACTTTACTACTTAAAAACATCCCAAACAAGTATACTTTAAAAAATGCTACTCACATCAAATATTGACGAGACTCATAAGAATACATATGACTTCCTGTACTTGCCTATTGATTTAAAAACAAATGTAGTGTTGGTTATGCCTTCATCCACATAATATTTGGAAAAGGATTTCGTTTCTTGGATACTATGTTCTATGATTGAGGAAAATGGCAAATTGGAGACTTCCTTGTAGTAAAGTAACGTGGAAGAAGACTAGCTTTGGCATATAAGATTGAGGCATGGAGGGGATAGTTCATGTATACAAGTATTAATTTTTTCCTTAAAGGTATGTTAAGGCTAATCCCTCCTTCATTTGACATGATCCAGGTAACGATACGTAAACGTAATGCTATTTCATAAGTGTTTATATTCTTAGCAGTTAAGGATGTCTATGTTATTCATTCCCGTAAAATGAGACTCAAGCATGACTAAGTATGTCCCTAAGTCCCTATTGAGGTATATTACAGAGATGTTAATGTTTATAATATAGTGATACATACATCTTCATGCATTTACCATCGTGCTACAGACGGTCGGGCAGTTATTACTGGTTGGGCAATTATGTACCGTTATTTACCACCGGTTGATCAGTCATGCATACTGATTTACCACATAGCTACAGTCGGTTTGAAGGTTACACATTTATCATCGAACTACGACCGGTCGGGCAGTCATGCATTTACCACTGTGCGAAGGCCGACCCGGCCGTTACTGATCAGCCGGACATTCATGCATCATATGATATGGATAATAGTCTAAAAAAGAAGCTATATATATATATATGAGAGTATAGTAAGTAGCATATGTGGTGGCACTTAAGATATTGAGGTTTATTCTTATATGTCTTTAATTAGTGTAGACTTATTGTTATATTGCGGTTCCACCTTACATACTCGGCACATTATTCGTGTTGACGTCCTTTTGTTGGGGACACTGCATTCATGCCTGCACGTATATATAATCCGTTTGACAAGCCCTCATAGTAGACGAGATTGGCATTCAGCGAAGGATCATGAAGACTACACCTCAGGGATGCAACAACGTCTATGAGTCATCGTGTCAGAGTTTATCTACACTCTTATGGGTAGGCCGATGCCCTGTCCTGTTTGATGTCTAATACTCTTAGAGGATTTGTAGACAGTGGTTCATTTTGTATGGTATGTCACAGGCCTTGACGACCCTTATGTATTCATGTTTTAAGAAAAATGGTTCAGTGATACAGTATTTTCCCACTCACATTTGTACATTATGAGTTGTGGCCATGTGGGCCCATGATAGTTACAAAAGGAATGAGTCTAGCTAACGCGATCTATGCATGTTCTAGTTTTGGTCGAACGATCATGAGTTACTGAGTGGTTCACTCGGTCCTGCACGATACCGGGTAGCCATGCCTCCCTAGGTTTGGGGCATGACAATGAGACCCATGAACAATTGATATGACAGTAAGACACATGCGGAATCAAGAACATACGCACACATAGTACTTCTATGAATAGAGTCATTTACAAAAATTTTGCCTTTGCTCGTTTCATTTGTATCATATGGATCATACTAAAGGGAAAGAAGGAATAGACTTAACATACCTTAATTGCTCATACGAGCTCGTAGAATGTCGTAAATGAATAATCAAACTTGAATAAAGAATTATCCTCAAAGTGAGAATGTTGCTGCCAACGCTTCCATATACTAAAGTACTTATTGTTAAGATCAATGTATGAATTTTCCCAAATAAAAGAATGAACTCCTGGCTAAAAACGTTTCAATATTTCACTAGTACAAAAGAAAAGATCGAGAAAGACATAAAGTTGCTGCCCATATTTTCCTAAACAAAGTCTTCTACACTTTAAGATGTTAAGAAAATGTATATAGTGTCCATATGTATATATATAATACTAATGTGCAACATCTTCTCTCTCTATATATATATGTATTTAGAGGAAAACCACAAATTAGTAAAATATATTTTTTAAAAACGGCCTTTAACCACCTTCACATGTCATTAATTGAATACCCATTTGATTATTCATTAAAACCTCGTGTGTTTATATATAGTACACCTACTAAAACATTTATGTCCTAAGTGGCCACCTACTAACTTAAAATGCTTAATCAGTAAATGTTGTCTCCCACAATTACACATGGAACCCTCCTCCCTCCACTCTTTACTTAGTTGACGACACATGGTCATCTAATAAAATATAACAATAATATATATATATATAT